>JAVCKT010033846.1:0-12621 GCA_032273925.1 Rhynchotus rufescens
CGGGGCGCCCGCAGCCCTGGCGGCCGCTGCCCTGGCCGGCGCTCCCGGGGCCGCAGCCTGGGCACGGAGGCGGGCAGCGGGTCAGGCCTGCGGCTGCCCTCGGCGCTGCAGGGGCAGCCGGCGCCGCAGGGGCTTCCCGAGGGGCAGCAGGGAGGTGCCGAGGGCAGCAGCGCTCCAGGAGGTGCCGAGCGGTGTGGGAGAGGAGGAGAAGGCAGCAGCGGTGTCGTGGCAGGGACCGCTCCGCGTTCGCGTGTGCTTGGTGGGAGGCAGGTGCCGGGCTCAGTGCCGCAGCCGGGGGAAGCTGCTCCGCTCCCTCCTGCTGCTCCTGCCGCGGGTCGGGAAGGGGCCTCAGCGGAGGCTGCGTCCCTGGCGGCAGGGAAGGCTGCCGTGTCCCAGGGAAGGCTGCCGTGTCCCAGGGAAGGCTGCCGTGTCCCAGGAGCGTCGCGGGGACGTGCGGGGAGAGGGTGTCCCCAGACAAGCCAGCGGGGCTGCAGCTTGGGTGTCAAGTGGGGAAATGCAAATCAGCAAGGTGCTAATTAAAACTGCAGGAGGCTGCTGCGTTGCTGCAGAGCTGTATTGTCTTTCCGGAGCTCTAGGCCGTTCAGGAGCCCCCGGGACCTGCTCGGCGCTCGTGGGCTTGCGGACACCCTGGCTCCAGACATGTCCTCAGAGGTGAAGTTCCCCGTGCCCTGGGGCCACGTGGCAGCCAAGGCCTGGGGTCCCGCGCAGGGACACCCCGTGCTGTGCCTGCACGGCTGGCTCGACAACGCCAACACCTTCGACCGGCTCATCCCGCTGCTGCCCGCAGGTGGGTCCGGCTCGCGGGGCCCCGGGCGCTGCCTCGGGGCTGCGTGGCTGACGCTCGCTGCCTTTCAGGGCACCGTTACGTGGCGATGGACTTCTCGGGCCACGGCCTGTCGTCCCACCGGCCTGCAGGTTCCCTCTACCACTTCCTGGATTACGTGAGCGAGGTGCGCCGGGTGGCAGCAGGTGAGCAGCTGAAAGGAGCCCCAAGGGGACGTTTGCACAAGGGCTGCCATGTCTTCTCTGCTCCGTATACTGATGGACAGGAGTCACTGGTGAGGGAAGGCTCAGCTCCCTTTCCAACGTGATGTTATGACCGCAGGCTGAATAAGCATCCCTCTTTCTCACTGTTTTGTGAGAGGCAGAAACAATAAACCCTGGGAAGGAAAAGTTGCTGCCCAGAAAAACAATAGTGGTTGAGGGGTGGATACAACTAAATAGCTCAGTTTTGCCAGAGTTGATCTCTTGTAAGCAGCCAGAAACCTCTGACCAGTGTTAGACATAAGTTGGAAACTCTTCTGGTGCCTGCGTGTCCGTGGATGGCAACTTGGTGCTTGCTTTAGTATAACACAAATAGATCTGAAAGCCAAGATAACTGGGGCTCTTAGTAACTCCTGGTCTGACTGCTTGGCTGTGTGCTGGTCTCAGGGGAGCGTGTGGCATGCGTGCAGTTTTGTATTCCTCACGCAGCAGACAAAGATCCCCCAGAACGTTTTTTTTGACGTACCAGAGGGTAAAGCACCCCTTTCAATGAGGCATGTTTCAGAAAGGCATGCTGATAAAGCAGTGTTTTCCCATACGTTTCCTCAGTTGTCCTTAAAACGGACTGAAGAACTTTATGTGCTGAACGGTACAAAGACCTTTCACCTGGAATAACCAGGCTTTCCCCAAGGCAGCAGACCTGGATCTGTGTCCATATGGCTCTTGCTGAACTCTGTGCAACAGGGTGCTCTATCCGAGTGCCTGTCTTGGAGCATACGCTGCCTGGTCGGGCTCCTTTGCTTCTTGCCAGTCTTGTGTCTGGCAATGAGTGGGAATTGGCACTAGTATGTTGCCATACGGAGGGAGCTTGAAAGCTGCGTGACTTTACTTCCAAGAAAATTAAGTGGAGATGGTCTTTTTCTTTAAAGCTGGCCTGCTCATGCACCTCATTTTTGGATTAGGAATCAAACAAAGCAGCAAAGAAAAACGTTCAGGGGAAAGGGGCCTGTGCTGGTGGGAAGCATGTGCTGCTGCTGCTCGGGTTTCTAACGTGGTGCTGCCTGGTTTTGTCTGTTGCCACTTAGCCTTGCAGTGGAGACGCTTCACCCTGATGGGTCACAGTATGGGTAAGTAGCTGTGGTAAGCTGAGATTCGTGGAAACGTGAGTCAGTAAAGAACTTAAAAAGGCACATGCTTCTAGGAACTGAGTTGTCATATTTATTATATCATTTAAAGTACAAGGCTCCTGACTGAGAAATTCAAAGATTGGCACTTGTGTTTCCAGTGCCTTTCAAGGCCCTGTAGTATGAGCAGTGGAAACTGTTCCCGTGTCCCTCCTCTCCAAGAGGAAACCTCTGGGCAAAGAGGTGTTTTAAAGCAGGAGTGTTTGCAACGGGCCTTTTTGCTGCCACAGCATTTGTTGCCATGTTGGGGGCAGGCTGGGCCCTTCCTGGTGGGTTACAGAGTTTGCTGTGGGGAGCCAGGACTCCACACTGCCCTTTCATCATTAGGATACAGATGTTTTCCTCCATAATTTGGGTTTTGCTTCCCAGGGCTGCTCTGTTCACAGCTTGCGGTACCTGCAAGCTTTTAGCTTAACTTTTATCAGTCCTTTTAACAGTCCTGTGCTGCCTGTGAGGGAGATAGGGCTGGGGCAGCCCAGGGAGCGTGGCTGGCTCAAAGCCCAGCAAACTCCCTGCTGGGAGAGCTTTACTTTCTGGTTTTGTCCCTTGGCACACGATGCCTTTGTGCTTCTAAGGTGGCTTTGAATGTGGGAAGGGGAGCTCCTACCACCCAACTGTCTTATGCATAACAGGGCACCCTTCTTTCCGTTGCAGGTGGGGCTGTGGCAGGAATGGTGAGTAAAGCATTCTCTCTTCATGGGGTTTGCAGTTTCTGCAGCTGGAACACAAAAGGGAGAGGAATAAAGGGACAGACTGTGTGTGACTTGAATCTTAGGGAATGGGATGCCCTTCCTCCAGTGCAGCAGGGTAACGACAGCACTCAGTATTCAGCTTTTCTCTTCCACTCATAATGTTTCTTCTCCCCTCAGTTCTGTCTCCTTTATCCTGAGATGGTGGACAAGCTGATCCTGCTGGAAAGTATTGGCTTTCTGCTGGCTCCAGAGGTTAGATTTCATGTGTCCTCCCCTTCCTTTTTTATTTATTTATTTTTTTAAATAAATAATAATAATAATAATAATCAACAAAAAAAGGAGATGAGCTTTTCCCTTCCGTTTGTTCAAAAATAAAAACAAACCTCAAACCCACAGATGTGACCAGTTTCTGGCAGGGTGCACAATTCTCAGCACTCTTCAGTTTGGCAGGCCCAGACCTGCTCCTTTGTGCATGGAGAGAGCTCCCCACTCAAAGAGAGCCCTTTGTAGGACTCTTGGTAGCCTTCAGCATCCTGCAATCACGTAGCACTGAAATTTGCTCATCTGCGCCAGGCCCTTGTACAAAGGGAACCGGAACGTCTGTCAGAGCAACCCTTTGCCAAGGCTGAATATTTGCCAGCAGCTTGTTGGGTGACCTGGGTGCAAGATGGCTGGATTTATTTTATTATTTCGTTTTGTTGTTCCTGGCAGGACAGGAAGCTACTTTGCCAAACTGCCGTTGTCACTACCAGATGCTGGGATTTTGGTTGGCAGGAGGGGTGGACAGACATCTGGGGTCAGAGACACGGAAGATGCCAAATCTGCGTTGTTATTTTGAGCAGGTGTCCTCAGATCAAAAGTGGGGCAGGGGAGAAAGGAGGAAAGGGCTGCAAGGGTAAGGCTCCACAGCAATGTAGAGTCATTTTTAATATCAGGCCTCTAACTGATGCGGGTTCTGGGAGATGTTAAAAGGTGAACTTCTGTCACAGTGAAGGGGTAAAATGACCTGGAAATGATGGCTTGGTCCTGTATCCTGCATCTCTTTCAGGACATTGAGGAGTGGCTGAATTCCAAGCGGATGATGATTGACAACTTGCTGAGCCTAGAGGCGAAGCAGCAGCCTCCCAAAGCACGGAGCCCCGAAGCAGCATTGCAGAGGTGGGTCCCCGTCTGTCCCCTGCCTGCATGGACCGCCCTCACCCTGGATGGAGTTATGTGCTGCGTGACCCAGCAGGGGAAATTGTGTCCCTGTGCTGCCCGCTTCAGGTCCTCCCGTGAAACCTAAGCAAGACCTTTTGCTTCCCTTGGCAGCTTCCTGCTGTTTTCTGAAGGAGCCCAAGAGCTTGCTGTCATCTTGTCATGACACTTTTGCTTCGCTTCCTCCCCATCCCAGCAGTACAACCTCTCTGCCATGTCTCCCCCAGGCTCTTAGAAGCGAACACACATCTGACAGCACAGGGTGGGGAAGTCCTGCTGCAGCGAGGAGCGACTGTGACACCCGCTGGTAAGGGGCCCGTGCTGCTTGGAGACAGGGCTGATCACAGTGGTGGCCCAGGGCTGCGTGTGGCAAGAGAGCAGTGCCAGCAGCCATTGTCTTCCAAAGGGACAGGGTGTCCTGGCTGCGAGTTTGTACAGGCTGCAGGGGAGCAATTACCTCCAGAGGCAGAGCTCCGCAGTCCCAGCAGCTGCTGTTGAGTCCTAGAATGGCTATAAAAAATCAAAAAAGGGAGAAACCTGAATTTATCCCCTCCCTCTTGCCCAAGAAGGTTTTGGGCTGACCCCAAAGGGGAGGGGATGCAGAGACATGAAAGCTTTGTGTGAGACATGAAGACCTTCTCTTGTTTCATTCCAGGACTGCTGTATAACAGAGACATGAGAGCCCATATGGTGAGCATTGCTGTTCTGACTTGCCCCCTGCTGCCTCTGAGCCCTGAGCTTGCAGAAAACAGAGAAAGTTGAGGCCCACTCACTGAGCCCTGCCTCCACCCAACCCTTTACTTACTGCTTTGCTAATTGCTACATATCTTTTAAGTGCTGCTGTTAAAAGAGCTTGCACTTGATCATTAACTGACTCAGCTTACAGAGTCACTGGAAAATATTACTGAACCTTTTTTAGCAGTTCGTCCTGTGCCAGGGCTTCCTGGCCACATTTTCCTGCTGTTCTAACTCTCCAGGCAGCAGATGGATGTAGGCTCCAGGTTGGCTTCTCAAACAGATCACCCTTGTAAGAAGTGGGTGAGGGAGCAGAGCAAAGTCCTCATGGCTGATAATTTGATAATTCTGTGTCACTTTTCAAGAAGCAGGGCCCCCTCTACCTGTGCTATTGCCAGAACATGATAGCCAGGCCTTTTTTTTTCCTTTTTCTTTTTCTTTTTTTTTTTCTTTTTTTTTTTTTTTTTTTAAGCAGAAAGACTTTTAAAGCCTTTCTGTGCAGTGAGATTATTCCAATTTGTACTGCATCCCAGCAGGCAGCATTGGCAGCACTGAAATGCAGCTGGACAGAAGGAGCTGCTGCCCAGCCAGCAGCTCCTGTGAGCAGCCCATGCTGTCCCACAGCTGCCATGGGGTATCAGCCTCGTCTGCACTCAGAGCTGCCACTGCAGTAGGGGTCAGGGCACCTCTCTGCCCGGGCTGCTGCCCCTGACATTTGCCGCTCTCCTGCCTTTGCACCCGCAGCAGAGTCGAGAGTTCCTCACGGTGGAGCAGTGTGTGAAGCTCCTGCGGAAGATCGAGGACCGCATGCTCATCATCATGTGAGTGCAGCTCGAGCACGGCAGGAGAACCAAGGGCAGCAGCGACTCCTCTGCCACCCAACTGCTCAGCCTCCGGCCCAGGTCGCCTTGGCCTCGGTGCCTCCCACGGGAGCAGCATTCCCTGAGCCCAGGCTGGCTCCCGGAGCCCCCCTGCCTCCTCCACCTGGCCCTGCGCTTCCCGGACGGGCTCCCTGCCTGGGGAGGGGTGCCCAGGGAAACGCTGGGCTCGCCCTGGCCCCCCACAGTCCCTCCCTCGCGCTCCCTTCCCACCGAAGGAAGAGCCTGGCAGACACGGGGCCTTTCCCAGCCCCTCTGCCCTTCCCAGCCCCTCTGCCCTTCCCTCGTGGCCTCCTTGCCCCCGTTGCAGGGAGCCAGGCTGCCCGTGCTCCGGGCTTTGGAGCCCCTTGGCCTGCACAGCTGGTACCCCCGTGCCAGCTGCACGAGCTCCTGCGGCTCCTGAGTCCTGTCCTGACCCAGCTGCTGCCGGCGCCCTCCTGGCACAGCCCGGGCAGAGGGAGCTGCAGGGGAGCATGGAGGGGCTGTGGGGGAATCCACCTCCTTCCCTCCCTCCCTCCATCCTCCCCTGCCTTTTGCCCTTCTGCTTGGAGCACCACATGTGCAGGGCTGGGTTTCCTTTGGCCCTTGTGGCCCTGCTAGGGCCTCCTGGGGAAATGAGATGATGTGCTGGAAGCTGAGAAATGAGGTGCAGTTTGGACTCCTTGGCCTCTTTAGGGAGGTTTTGCCTGTGTATTTAGGCACTGCTCTCTGTGTCCGGAAGCATCACCATGAGGGCCAGTCCATAGGACTGAACAGAGCAGGGCCCTGGGACTTCACCTCGGATCATCACGTGCACCACAGTGGCAGTCACAGTGTTAGCTTTGCGGGAAGCCTAATGCTCAAAGACAGCTCTGCTGGTCCCTTCTTACCCTCCATGCAGGGCACAACCTGGGATCCATGTTTAAAGCAGCAGAGTGGGGAAGGAAGAGAGGAGAGATGCAGAGGCTGGCTAGAGGGAAAAACAGGGCAGAAGGCAGTGTGGAGATGGGGAGCAATGTGCTCTGACGAGTTAAGGAGCCAGCCTGGTGGGGAGAGCTAATATTTAACCATTCTCCACTCTGATACTGCTAGGCACATGCCCAGGATTTTAAAGGAGATAATTTGATTAGATAATAGCTGCTTGGCCCAGTTGTGCCTTGTGCCCTTGACTGCCACGTGTGAACCTGCTACCTTGCAGTTTGCAAGCAGCCCCACTTTGGCTCTGGTTTACAGCTTCAGAGATCTGTAGGAAGGAGCTAGGTGTAGTGTCCCCCTGTCCCAAAAGCACTGCTAGCCAGGACAGCCCCAGCAGCTGCTGTGCTGAGCCGTACGCTTCCCTTCCAGAGCACGGGATGGACTCCTGGTGTCGCACAATCTAGGGCCAAGAAACACCTTTGTGAAACTGCTCCGAGAAGCATTTGAATTTGTCCTGAAAGAGGTGAGAGCAAACCCCATCTTTGCCTTTCCACTCCATGGGGATTGGGAGCAGCTGCTAGGAAGTAGCTCACCTGAATGGACACAGCCCCAGCAGGGAATTTATGCTGAACAGCCTCCCTCTCACCCAGGGAGGAGAAATCCAGCTTTACCCCTGCTACTAAAGTCCCACTCAGCGCTACCCTCTGGACCTGCTTCTCTGCTCCCCCATCACTGTTCTGCCTTCCTCACTATCCTGGACTGTAGTCGCCCTTTACGTGATGGGTTTGTCTGTGCTTGGCACATCCTCAGGCATACAACATAATTCCCAGCCCTCCTTGGAGACCCCATCTTTGTATTGTCTCCCGCTCCAGTCTGTGCCACACAATAAGCAGAGTTTCCTTGAGGGAATGCTCTCCCAGTCCACATCTTGTGTCCTCTTTCTTTTCCAGGGCAGAAATGTAGTCGAGGTGCCCGGGAACCACTTTGTTCACCTGAACGAGCCTGAGGTGGTGGCTGGGAGCATCAGCACCTTCCTGACTGCCCACGACGCCAGGGCCAGGCTCTAGACAGCTCGGCGGCCCCTGTCCGGAACAGGGTGCTAAGGAGAAGGCTCTGTCTCGTGTTCAGCATCAGTTTAACGATACTCTTTCCTCAGCTTAGCTTGCTGCAGTGGAAGCAGCTCTGCGGGGGTTTCCTGGAGGAGAGCTGAGCAAAGCGTCTCCATTGTCAAAAGCAAGAATCCTTCCCTTCCAGCTCTGGGAGTGCAGGGATAACCCTGGGAAGCCTCACGCAGGGAGAAGTGGCCTTCCACTTGCTCCTTCCTAACTCCTGCATCCTGAAGCGGAGCAGAGGTACAAGCACAGCCCCGCTTTGTGGCCAAAGCAGTGAGAGCAGTTGCAGAATTGGGAGATAAAACAGCTCCTGCTCACCTGCTCTCTGAGGATGGTGCAGTCAGGGTCAAACCCACTAATAAAAACACTGAACAGCTCTGCTGCTCTCCATGGGTGCCTCAGCTCAGAGGCCCCTCTGTTCTGTGGCCAGAGCTGTTGCCATGTTAAAACCAGCTTAAATGAGAGCTCACTTGGGCATGGAAGGCTGTTTCAAAGGACTCCTAGGGCATGAGTCATTAATCCTCCAGGCAAAGCAGCTGGGAGAACTATTAGTAATGGGAAAATTGGTAGAGATGATTTCTGGCCCTCTAAGTAAAGATTGATCACTCAGTGCTAATACTGTCATGTTGATTGTATGAGAGTGAACCTCTCTTCTTTGGGGGTGCTCACTCAAGCAGCTAAAGTGCTAATCCAAAGGGAAGGCAGTGATTCTCCCTGCCTTCTGCTTCAGATGTTGCACAGTAGGTTTCCCTCTGCTTCCCAAGCTGATGCAAAGCTAATTGGAGCAAGTTAGGCCTGATGGGCTGCTGCCCCGGACGCTGCATCCTGGCCTGTTTTCCACAGGAGGGTCACTCTGTTTCAACAAGGCTCTGTGAACCTGGTCAGGGTTTCCTTCTTGCACAGATGTTTGCCTTTCTGTAGCCTCTAGAGGCAGAAATGTGCAAGGCTGGGGGCAGGGGAGTTTCTGCACCTTTCTGACCACAGCAAGGCAGTCACGGAGCATGATGGTGTGACGAGTCTTTAAGGCCCAGTGCTGCACAGATATCCTCTGAGCAGAAGCATTGCCCTAGATGTCCCCTTGCCATCCTTACTTGCCTCTTGTAGAGAGGTGGCAGCTTAAGGGGAATACAGCCTTGGGAGGGATGGTGTTCCTCCCTCTGTCCAAAGCCAGGCTGCCATCTCACCTTGCTCCTGTGAACATGCCAAGCAGCAGAAGCTCCTGTAGCCCAGCCCAGAGCTAGTCATAGAGATACAGGTGCAAAATCTATTTAAAAAAAAGGACTGCCTGGGGAAGAACTAGTGGGGGAGAGTGCTCTGTATCAAACCACTGAACTTTGCTTGGTACAGCTGAGTTGGAAACATCCCAACTTGGCTTTGCCCAAGCTCCCACTCTTCTTCCTCCCCACCCTCAGGACAGTATCAGCCTGCCCTGTGCAAAGGACAACCAGCTTAAGCCACGGCTGGTCTTACTATCACACCACACAAGGAGCTGTCTCAGAGCAGGGCTGGCAGAGAGGCAGTCTTGTGTTTTAGGATAATAGGAGCAGTTTATTTACAGTTCTTCAGTTATTCCCTGTCCCTGCAAAGGCTGTGCTGTGTGAATTCTGGCTCTCCCCAACATTTATGAAGGTCCTGGTGGCAGGGAGGCACACAGTTTGTCACAGGGAAGGCTTCAGTCTCCTCTGCCCTGTGAGTTCTGCAAGTGGCGCCCTGGGGCTGGATGATGGTGCAGACATGGCCAGAGAGCAGGAGATGCCAGGGCCTGGCTCCTGGGCCCCCCAGTCCTGGTCCCTGGGCATCTCCCACCTCAGATCCGATGGCAGGAACAACCTGAAGCTGCCTCAGTTCTTTGAGACCCTTTGGCACGTGGGGCCCGTACGTGCCCATCCCTGCCCAGCACAAGCAGAGTTCAGGGTGGCTTAGTATGGCCGAAACTTGCGCTGGGCTCGCATCAGCGCGATTCTCTGCTTGTCCTCCTCAAACTTCTTCCTCAGCTGGGCAATGTCTGAAACAGGAGGAAGAGGGCAGGTCACACAGGAGAGCAGCACATTCCCACCTCCCTAGGTGCTCCCAACAGCCCCGTGCACATTGGAGTGGTTCACTCCCAACAGCCCTGAATCTGATCCTTGGGCCAGGGCTCGGGCCAGGGCAATGGCCCCAGCCACTTGTCACCTGCAGTGCTGCAGCTCCCTCTAGAGCAGGGCAGCAGTTCAGCTTCCCCACCCCGCTGTGCTTCTGCGCCCACTGCACAAGCCACATTCTTCACCTCTCTCAAAACATTCAAACCACCCCTACCAGGCCGGGGGTGGCACGGGGCCCACAAGACCTGGGGAGGCCATTCACACAGCACAGTAACTGGTCACCTACAGTAACCACTGAAGAAAAACGGTGCTCTTAAGGCCACAATACAAAAGACAAGAGACATGGCGAGGGGTAAGAGGAACTCACGTTCCCTCTTGGTCTCACGGTGCTGCCAGGCGTAGAAGTTGAGCAGCTCCTTGCGGGCCCTTTTCCGCCTCTCCCTCTCCAGCACCCGCAGGCTGGCGGCCTCCGTGTGGGGCAGGCCCGGCTTGCGGCCCTTGCGCGTCACCTTCACCCAGCCCTCCTCATCGGGAACGCCGTCCTCCGCCGCCGCTTTGGCTTCTTCCTAGTGGTGCCGAAGGCAGAGGCTGAGCGGAAACGTCCTGCCAGCCCCACAGGCCACTCATGCACGGTCAGAGCTCTGGCTTCTGCACACACGTGAAGGAGAGCCCAGGACAGAGGACCTCGGGACCAAGCGCAGGGCCAGGCACACCTCAGTCACGGTACCACACGCCAGACAGGGCCCAGTGTGTTTGTGGGTGCCCCCTGTAAGCCTGGAGTGAAGGATGAGGTAGGTGCTAAAAGCCAAACCAGCACCACAGACACCACCCATGAGGAACCAGAGGTGAACAGTCCTGCCAGGCAGTGTGTCCCCTTCTCTGCCATCTCCAGTGGAACTTCTGGGCAGTGAGACCCTCTCTCTTTCCTTAGCTCCCAAACTGCTTCCCTGGGTTGCTTCCCCAGCCTGGCCTCACCTCTGCTACCTGCTTGTCATAGTCCTGCATGAAGGCATCCACCTCAGCCTTCAGCTCTTCACGATCCACCACGGAGGCCGCGTAGCTGGCGATCCACTCTGCCACAGAGAGCACAGAAGTTAGCAGGAACCTCTCTTAGACGTGATGCCTTCAAACTTCTCTAAGGGAAACTGCTATAGGAGTTTCCTCCTATAGCCACCCCATTGAACTGGTTCAAGAACAACCGACTTACAGGCCAGGCCTTAGCTGTAAACAGCTAAGCAATGGGAAGAGCTTGTAACTTCTCAGGCAAGAGCAGGGGACGCTCCAGCCCAGCATTCAGGGCTGTTCCTGCCAAGAGGTTTCATCCAAAGCCCCGTCCTCTTGGCAAACACCTTGTGCCTGTTAGCGGGCCTGGCTCCCGAGGCCAGGGCAAGGCCCAGCCAGCTTCTCCATAGAGCCCTGAGGAGCGAGGGGGACCAACTGCCCCTCCATTAACCGAGTGAGCCTTTCCTCCCATAGGGGCACAGAACTGTGATCCACAGCTTTCACTGGAATAAGATAACTACCTTAACAGTAAGAAAAGGACAGGAAAACACTGGATGGCTTCCCATTCACTCTTTGTATAAAGTGGTGGGAATTAATTTGCAATACACAGCGCGGGATTCCGTAAGGAATGAGCACAGTTTTTCCTTGTGCTGGTTACCAGGGAGAGCGCAAGGAGTGACTTACTGCTAATGCCAGTTTTCACAGGGTGACTCTCTGTTGATATCAGCAAGGGCCCTCTCTGCGCCAGGGCTTTGGCTGCGTGGACGCCAGCTGGGCTCCTGAACACCACATACGCTACTCGGAAACCCTAGAAGAAAGGAGCCCGTCAGGAGGCCAGGCACGTAATCCTGGGAACCGGCGACACCGCAAGGAGCTGCGGTACCATGAATAAGTAAATTAACTAAACCAAACCACAGGCTGCATGAGAAGAGCAAAGACGAAAACAAATTTAAGTGATCATACCATCAGATCCCCCCAAAGGATTTCTCCATATCTTATCCTTCAAAAAGCACCACCCAACACTTGAGATCTCTCCCTGTTCTCGCTG
The DNA here is from genome assembly GCA_032273925.1 of Rhynchotus rufescens. NCBI lineage: Eukaryota > Metazoa > Chordata > Aves > Tinamiformes > Tinamidae > Rhynchotus > Rhynchotus rufescens. The sequence continues at coordinate 11,829 of JAVCKT010033846.1, forward strand.
CTCCAGCGCCTCCCCCCGAGCTTTACCTTGGCTGGCTTGGGGTTGAAGAACTTGGACTTGAGCGTGTCTCTTTTCTCTGCTATTTCTGGCTTATCACAGATGTCCACAGACTGAACGTGCCCACAGCTGAAGAACAGCCTGGACAGGGATTCCTTGACACAGGCATTAGAGCAGGAAAAAAAAACAACACAGGAAAGCGGGGGTGATTCCTTCCTTCCCTCCCGTTCCCGCCCAGAGGGCACCAGGGGCGAGGGGGTTTCTGACGAGACCCTCAGAGCTGCCCACGCAGCCCAGGACCCCCCCGCGGGCTCCCAGGCGCTGCGGCCGCGCTCGTCCCGGCGCCCCATCCCACGGGAAGCTCCCGCCCGAACCCGGCCCCGAGCCTTTCCCGCCGCCCCACCCGCCACGCGCGCGCGGGGCGCCGCTCACCGCGCCGCAGCTGGGGGGCACGTTGAGCACGAAGAGGGTGCGGCGGGGCGGGCGCGCGGCGCCGCCGCCTTCCCGCGCCCGGTGCTCCCTCACCAAGAGGCAGTGGGGCGAGCGCTGCCGCGGGCCGAACTTCACCGCCAGCGCTGCAGGCGACGCACCGGTTAGAGACTCCCACCGCCATCCCCACCGCCATCCCCATCCCCACCGCCGCCCTCGTCCCTCCGCGGCCGCCCTCACCCGCGTATCCCGCCGGCGCCGCGCCCGCCACGCGCTCCGCCGCCGCCGCCGCCATCTCAGCTCGGCGGGCAGCGCGGCGCGCGCGGGGGCCGCCGGGAGCTGTAGTCGCCGCGCTAATGGCGGCGCG
>JAVCKT010033846.1:13651-23736 GCA_032273925.1 Rhynchotus rufescens
GTCACAAAGCGACAGCTCCACAAAATAGCGATGGGTGTTGAAGCAAGACAAAGATACAAGGTGGACAAAGCGAGTGAAAGTAAGACATGATGTGGGGAGTTGACTCGCAGAAGAGATACCCGAGTTAAGAACACGATCAGAAGGAAGGGAACAGGAGAAAATGTAAATGTAGAGCGGGCAAACTTACACATCATGGTATTGCACTGGGATTTTTCGTTTCGAAAAAGCAAAACAGCCTCTTACGAATTACTTGCCACCTTTTCCGGACAGCCATGGTGCAGGGGTGCCGGCGAGCTGGGGGCTTTGGACACAGACTCGCGATCTCAGTTCCCTCCCCAAATTACACCCCTCGCCAGGCCCACCCGCTGCCAGGCAGAGGGCGCGGGTGGTCGGTCAGCGGGTGGCAGGCGAACGCAGTGGAAGGCAGACAGGACTCACATCATCACAAAACTAGCACAAATATCCCAGGAAATATTCCAAGAAACTCCTGAGCTGGGAGGTGAACAGCCTGAGAAAGCCTGGCAGCTACGGCAGAGCTCCTCTTCTTTCAACACCCACTGAAACTGTTGGGGAGAGTTAGCTAAGCAAGCTTCATCCAACCTACCCAACCTTAGACTGCAAGGCAAACCCTAGAGGGGTAGTTGGGGAATTATCATTGACTTCAAGGATAAGATATAAATAAATAAAGAAGGTAACAGAGCAGTAGTTCTTCCGAGGAAGTACGTGAATATCCTCCTAACTTACCACAGATCATCTAAACACAGGGCTCTATAGGATAGTGCAGTTTTTTTGTTTGCTTTTTTGGGAATGATTGGAAGTGTACTAATGAAAGAGTGCGACCAAGCCCTTCTTTCCAAAAAGATACGCAGGCACATCTTCCTCTTGTCATGCTCTGTGGAGTTGATAAAGTACCTTGTTTGCCCTAGCACACACACCTTCATTTCACACCTTTCCCCCCACCCAGACTTATTGTCAAACCCACTAGGCAGCCTAGAACAAGCGCTACCCTTTTCCTTTCTCTTTTTTGTGAGACACCAGTGGAATTGAAACTAGCTGTGGACACAAACTGCTCCCACTTGAACAGCAACACGCTCCGTATAACAAACGTTTATTCAGAAACAGGTAATACAGTATTTTCTCCAACCCCTAGCACCCCCTCCCCCCAACCCTTATTAAAACACAGGTGTTTGGTGGGCAGTCTATAAAAGGGGAATGGTAGGTGTGTTAAGTCCCCTCCCCTACACAAGAAGCCCCCTACCAATAATGTGGTTGGTTTCCAAACCAGAGTAGACTGGGGGGGAAAAAAGAAAAAAAAAAGTCCTGCGGAGTTCTTAGTTATTTCCCTGGCTAAATCAGATAGAGTGAAACAGAGGAATGGTTTGCACCTGCTAGACAGAGCAAAGCGTTTGTACACAACAAGAAGGCAAAAGAAACATAGGGTTGACCAAGAAATGGAGCCCGGGCCTGCCGTGGTGACAGCGAGCTGAGCAGCGGTTCAGCAGGGCTGAGCACACCAGGTCAGGCCACTCTCCTGCCTGGGAGGATCAAGTTCAAAGCTCAGCCTCTGGAAGTGGCTCTTACCTTTCCTCTCCTCTGACAGGCCACTTTGAGCTAATACAAGCAAAGGCAGCCAGCGGCGCTCGGAGCAGCCAGTGGCGCTCGGAGCATCCGTGGCGGTACCGGCGGCACCCGGGAAGCGCTGGAGGTGCCACCTAGCGGCCGGGGCGGCCCGCGGGTGCCCGCTGCCCTCGCGGGTGGATCCCGCCGCTCTGCTCTGCGCGGGACTCACCGGTGCCCAAAGCCTCCAATGCCTCCCCTGGAGGGCCGGCTGCTCCCCCTGCCCCAAGCCTCTGGCTGCAGCCACGGAGGGAGCGGGCACCCTCCAAGCCCACAGGTGGGAGCAGCAGGCTCGCACAGCAGCCAAGCAGCACCCAAACTACCTCTCCCAAGTGGTTCCTTAGGGGCAGGAGACTCCTCCTGATGTGTTAGTGCCAGAAAGAGGCCTCAGCTTCTTCCTTTTCCTAGGAGAAGGGGTAGGCTGGAAGTTAACACAGTACTTCACGTCTCTGTCCAGATACCAGGAGGATGCAATACTGGATAATGGGAGTGAAACACTTTGATTTTCTCTAACTCTGAGCAGTCCTGGTTCTTACTTTTTTAAGTCCAGAAAAAGGGAGGAGAGAGCAACTCGGCCTGACTCTACACAGTAAATATATTCATCATAGAAAGAGCAGTGTCTTTCTTCACCTCTGTGCCTTAAGAGTTGAAATATCCCTCCCACAGCACGATGTATGCTGCTCTTGTACACACATCTTTTCTCCCCAGTGCCTCCCTGGGCTCGCAAACACACTGGGGAGCTCAGGTTTTCTTGCATCTTCACATCACAGCTTCTGAGCAGAGAGAGATCCAAGGGCCAAGCTGAAGTGGCTGGCCACTGACTGCATATGAGTCAAGGATGCAAGATGGCACTTGCTGTAATGGAGCCATACCCTTGTACTCGATGCAGCAATTTTGGAAACAACGTGTTGTCTTGTCTGTTGATAACCAAGAGGATGCACCTTTTAGTTTAAAAATAAGTCAGAAGAGAAAAGGAGATTACCACTCCTTTCCTTAGAGTCTATGTGCACTTTTAATGGCCACTAGGGGCTTTGGAGTAAAGGAGGGAATTACATCGTATATGCTTGGTAATATATTACTGGCAAAAGGGGGAGGTTATTCTCTTGGAAAAAAAATGTGGAAGAAAACTCCAACTATGGAAACAGAAAATACACACACAAGAGGAAACACTACTGTACAGTAAGGTAGCGATCATAGAAAACAAAACTTCCAGGCAGGCAACTGCAAACAACGTCTGCACTCCCGCACTTTTCTCATTCTCTGACTTAAGTGAGTTTTCCAGTCCATTTCTTGCTTTCCCTTCTCAGAGTTTAATTTTGAATTCTGTGGGCTGCACAGAGGCAGAGACCCCTGAGGATTTGAAGAGTGCCTTCAGGATGGTGTCAGGGTCCACCTCGGCAGCGGGATTCGAAGAGGCGCTCGCACTTGACCGGCGTGGTTCTCCCTCCTTCTTCACTGAAGGAGTATCGCTCAACCGGCTGCAGCGTGCAGGAAAAAACAAAACACAAAACCCACAAATAGTATTAAACCTCACGTTTTTCAAAAACTTTACACAATGGCTGCACTGTTTTCAGCATCTCCTCTCTTCTCAATATTGGACATAGCGGTCTAGAATGTGCTATCAAGGTTTCCTGATCTCAGACTCGTTTTGACTCCCAAGGTTGGCAACACTATGGAAACAAGCTATTTTGCATTCAGCTCAAAATAGAGAGCTTCCAGAAAACATGTTAGAATTCATGGAAAAACAATTTACCAACACATTTTTCTCCTTTCCCATGGATTCTCCTTGAAACAGAGCCCACAAGCTTTTTTTGTTTCTTCCCCTCAGGAGGCACTTACAGTAAGATAGGTTGGTCTGAGGTGATGACATTCCCATTCATGTGAAGGTTGCATTTCATTGGTTGACCTAAAAGAAATAATAATCATAAATAACAATGAAAGTATCTTGGAATACCAAGTAAGGCAAGACCCTCAAAATACCACACAGCAGTGCAAGCTGTAGTGAAGCTCCACATGCTGGAGAAACCACGAGAAAGAACAGCTGAAGCATGTTCTGTTGCAAGACCATAGCACTTCCAAACTGTCGTGACTGGAACAGTCACAGGAATATGAAATCCAAAATTACATTTAGCTAAACAACCCTCAGCAGGGAGATTCTCCCATTCTGAGCTGTCTGCTCTGTATCTGACATTAAGAGCGTTACTTATCCAGGGAAAGAAATACCTACTTTCACCTAGAGAGCCTACACTTGTTGAAGCTGCATCAGTTCTCACATAACGGTAAGAGGACAAGCTAGAAATTAGCAACTAATTGCAGTCTGTAAAAGCATGCAGACAAATTCTGATCAAAAAATGCACTGTTCGAAGTCTGTCGCTGCTACTAATGTCCGGGGGCATGATTCAGAATGCCTCTGTTAGGCTCCAAGACCTCTGCTAATACTATTTTTACTTATGCCAAAAACCAGCTACTCTGTAAGCATTTAATGTCTTCCTAAGGACTGTCTGGTTTGGGCTTCCTGGTTACAGACAAGAGAAAATTTATCTGGAAGTTAGATCAGAGGAAGCACTGGCAGCCTGCTTCTGCCTTTGAGCCCTCTCTTCCCGAAAAAGATTTATTTCTGAATATCATTCAAACAAACTGTGCATAAATCAAACAGGTTATGCAAAGGCCTGTAGTACTGCCCATCTTTCAAAGCAGCGTTCTGGCAGTTATTCTTTCGGCAACGTAGAGACATTTGAGATGCTTTTAAACTCTCCACTGAGGTGAAAACCTGATTCATCTATCACAAATGCAACTTTGCCCTCAAACTTACCATCTAAGCATCTGTTGTTGTATTTCTTATACGCTGTGATAGCATCTTCTTTCTTCACAAAGACAACCTCAGCCACTCCTGGGTGCACGAGCCGGGCTCGCTTCAGAGCGCCACACACGCAGAATAACTCCTGGGGGCAGACAGCAAGGCATGACCGTGATCGTATCAGGATTATCTCTTGAAGCAGGCAGACACACGGGGTGGAAAAGGTTTAGTTTCCTAATTACATCACCGCGCCTGCTGAGAAAACGCATGGCAGAACTGGCAGCAGCCATTTATCCTGATGTGTTTGCCAGGGTACCAATGAGTGCTTGGTACTAATAACACAGGTGGCACAAAACTCCGTGCCATCAACTCGAGCAGCAGAGCTCAAGCTTAGTGCTCTATGCAGGTCTCGGTCTGCCTTAGTACTTTGGTCGGGGCATAATTTAGAGGCACACCATGCATCTTGGCAATGAACTCCTCTAAAAGTTGTTAGGCATGTCAGCGCAGCCTAGAAATGGGATTCTGTCCAGTGCTTTTAAGCACACCATTTTAAACCAAAAAAGACCCCAAACAAACAACTAAAAAGTCTTCCAAGTCCTCCCACAGAAGAGAAATCCACGCCATACCTCTCTTCAGTACAGCTACCATAGAAAAGTGAATTATCAAGAGAAGTAGGATGGGGAATGGAAGTTTCAGTCCCCAGCGTGGAGCAGTAAGCAACACTCACAACAATGTCTTCCTCCGTGACTCGAGGGTGCAGATTGTTTACGGTCATCTTCGTGCCTTCCAAAGGACTGAACACCAGCTGCCAACACAAACATGGGAATTACACGCAGAAGGTCAGAAATGCAGCAGGCAAAACAGCACAGCAAGCATAAGTCAAATGACTAGAGGGACCCCTGAAAGGAAAGCAAGGCTAGTAACAGACAGCATCAGTGATCACAAAAGCCCCACTCCTCCGAGTGGAAGAGCGGCCCCTTTTTCAAGCTGATTCCCCTCTGAAGTAACTTTCACCAAACAGTTCCAGGAGGTTGTATAAAAATTACCCTGTGTGGACACCAGGCTGCCTTATTTGGCAGCATCTTGTTGTTCTTCCCAACAAGGGACAGGAAACACCACAACTAGTAGCACTGAAACACTACTCTTGGCAACATGCAAGTGACCAAGTGCCGTCCAAGTAACAGCTGCTACCTCCCTGTAATAGATTCCTCCAGGACTATGTGCTCCAGTTTTGGAAAAGAAAAAACTGGAGCAAAACAGTCTGGGAATTTCCAACCTTTTAATAGAAGATGTTTATACAGCTTTCAAGTTCGTGGGATGTGGTTATCAGAATAAGCTTGATGGGAGTCCCCAGACAGTGGTGGAAGGCAGACAGAAATAACTCACTTCCATAACCAACCCAGAGCAGTTTCACACATCTCTGCAGATTTCTCTAAGGAGCGTGAACCATTTCCCTAGACTCACCTCAACAGGTGCTGGCTCTTTCGGAGGCTCCTCCTTTGTCACCAAGGTCCGGGACATGTTTGTCAAGGCTTTTGTCCGCATGGGGGAGGGAGGTGCAGGAGGAGCTGTGTAAGTGTCATTCTGGACCACCTTAGTCAGGGGAACAGTCTTGGACAGAGAGAATTTATTGCCACTCAGCCCAGTCTGCAGGAAGAGAGAATATAGCATTCCTGAGGCAGACTACAAGAGTAGGTCCCTTTTCCTACGCACCAACAGCAGGAGAACATTCCCGGCATGCTTAATGAACACTTATGTCCTTCCCAGTGTCCAAACCACTACAGTGCTGGAGGTTTTCAGCTTAGAGACAAAGATCTGTTTACCCTAAGATGCCAAAAGCATTTTTTTTTTAAACAAGCACACTGGATTTTCATACTTTCCTTGAAGTTTGAAAACGAGTGCAATTTGGCAATTTGAAAGCAATTTCTATCCGAAAATTCAGGTATTATGCAAAAATATAGGCAAAGATAACTTATTTGCATTAGAATTGAGTTGTCTTAGTGTTTCTGAAGAATGCCTGTTCACATTACACTAGCACACAAAAAGCAGCTTCTCTAGTTGAAGCTATCTGGGGAACTTAAGGCAAAAGAAAATGTTCTTGGTATCTGCAGCAATCACTAGAGGCAAACACTTATCCCTGAAAAAAATAAGGTAATCATAACCAGACATGATGACATTAAGCTACAGTACATTGCTTATTTAGAATCACAAAATAATTCAGAATGAGCCCATGTCTGACCCCCTGCCCAATAGCTTGAAAAACACTGGCCTGACTCTGGGCCTTGTTCAGTCAAACTCCGAGTATCTCTGAGAACAGAGACTCTGCAGTCGCTCTGTTGGAAATGCTACTGTACTAGGGAAGGATGGGGAAGAGTTCCCAACATTGCAGGGGAAATCATCATCTATGTACTTTAAAAGAAAATAAGCCCTTTAAAGCTGTAGCTTGTGTGCCCACCCTACATGGGCAAGGTGTGGTGGGGACCGCGCAGGGAATCCCTTACCGCACTGTGCAGGAAACTGTTCGTGGTGGTGATTTTCATCTGTTTGCTAGGAAGGGGAGAGACACTTTCATCATCATCTTCCATGTCATACAGACCCTAGAGAAAAGCAAGGTAGTGACTTACAAGCAGGTATATGCACTACATGCATCACTCCCAAGAGAAGTCACTCTCCTCCACCTCTAGTCTTCCTTGAAGCACACACAGAGACATCAGGTAATGAGCATTTCTGCTTCAGACTTCTGCCCTCGCAGCTTGCTGACAGACACCCAACGTGGGCAAGTCCATTTCCAAATGTCACTGCTAAGAACCCTCAAACTTCTTCCAGGAAAGCTACAGCAAAGCTATTTTCCTGAATGTACTAAGACCACATACAGGCTTCTCTAAGTCCTAAATCACATCAAGACTCATGAGACCACGTTAATACAATAAAGCCTCAATGCCTTCCTTTCTAGCAGCCTGCTGGCTTTAAAGTTTAAGCCTATGCATTTGATTTTTTTTTTTTTTCAGTAAACAGATGGCTGCCAAATAGATCTGAACCCAACGTTCCTTCTGAATAGCCTGCTTTCTTCAGCACAGCACATGCCCGTCTGGCACTAGAAAACACAGCACTAGGAGGTTTGCTGAATAATTCATTTCCCAGCTCTGCTTAAATGCTCACAGCCTTGCCTCAAAATACTGAGGTTAACTCCTACACAGACTTTTTTTCCCCAGAGACTGTGATAATGTTTCCCTAGGAAAAAAAGCCTATCACATATATGGCACTGCCCAGAACATAAAAAGTCTCAACTCAGTGTTTCCCATTAATTCAGCAGAAAATGAAGAGATGAAGAAAATGGAGGGATTAGGAACCGTTTGCAAGGTCAGTTTTCATGGTCAGCAAGGTTGCGGCTTACAAACAGGAAGGTTTTTCCACATACAGAGATGTTATAAAGAAAAGAAGTACCAGGAAATAATAAACACCGACAGCAGCACAGAGAGTAACTCTATAAAGAATTATCAAAAATACCACCCATAAAGACAAGAGACTTAAACTGGAGACAAAGAGAAAGTGAAAGGGATGCAAGCACTAAAACGGTGAGGTCAGAACGTGACGTTTGCTTAAGACAGCATCATGGCTCAACAGGGGTAGCAGGGGAATGCAGCACTAAAACAGCTTTACGAAGAAGCTAAAGTTACTACAGTCCAGGCAAAAGATGAACAAGAAGTATTGCCAATGTCAGTTTCCCAATATTGCATATCTTATCTGTGTACACACACACGTATGTATAAAAGATGTATTTTATATTGTATATTTTTTCTTGGAAATAACCCACAGTGGTAACATATCCAAACGGACACTGCCTTTTAAAGTGAATCCAGAAGAGATGTAAAACTCGAGTGATTTCCCATCCCTTCACAGAAAATCTCTCCAATAAAGGATAAGGCAATTCTAAGGCAATACCAAAACCCCTAGCTAACATCAGTCAGCATGAGGTTTCCAGCAGGGACACAAAGCTGGATTTCATGGGAAGCTAACCATAGTTATCCAAATCACCACAGCACATTTGATGATGTGGAATCATATCCAGTCTCTGAAGCAGCAGTAAGATGCTGAATCAAAAAGACCAATCTCTATCTGATACAGTATTACTGAAGAACTAACAGAAAGAGCTTAGAGCTAAAGGTTGCAGCTCCTAGACAGAAAAGTTAATTCATACAGACAAAAACTACAAACACCTATTTTGCATTCATACATAAGGAGCGAACTTCAGCCAGGCTAAAGGAAAACCTTAATAACCATGAAAGCACCTTCTAGGCATTAAGAGAGTGCCGAGGTGTTGAGACCTTCCAAATTCTTTCTCTTTTCCTACTTGCAACTTGCTTTTGCACCTGCCACGGCTGGTGGACCCCGCGCGCCCTCCTCCCCAGGGCAGCAGCCCTCCTGGGGCTGGTGACACGCACCTGCTTGTGTGTATGGTTGTTCACCACATTGATCCGCATTCCTGCCGGATGAGAGTGTCCGGGAACTGGAGCTTTCTGCTGCAGGTAGAAGGAAAGAACCAAAGCATTAAGCACTACAGGCCACCAGCTCCCCATTTCAGAGGGCAGGAGCTCTTCTTTCCTATGCTGAGACCACTAAAGTGAAACTTGCTCTCAGCTCTTGAAATGTTATAACACCATGTGCTAACAATTGTGCTCCCTCTATTATGTCCAGTATGAGATGCTTGCACTTAAAGAAACTAAAAACTAAGGTCAACCAGCAAAATTCAGATTCAAAACCACTTTGACTTTTAGTCCTAGATTAGCTAAAAATGGACTTTAACTCTGACCCCGCTAGTACTGCTTAGATTTGATGTCTGCATTTCTACAAACGTGAAACTGTCAAGGGTGTAAAAATCAGTAACCAAGCTGCTCATCCCCCATGCCACAGAGAAACAGATCTACTTCCATCAAATTGAACACACAGGACAGAATGCAATTTGTAGAGTGCTGTTTTTAAAGAGAAACATACACTGTTCCTTCACTCTAGACCCAGCATAAGCTGGGATAAAGGGGTGCATGGGATGGTGCAGCTGCCCCTCCTCTCTGGTCTATTACCCAGTGAAAAAAGAAAACAGTAACAAAAGTCAAGGAATTCAGCCTCAGTAATCAGCAACCATGCAACAGCTCCTTCAAAGACATCCTTTCTGTTTTTGAAAAGTCAAGAAGTTGTCTAGGACAAAAGAAAAAAAGTGGTTTAATACTCCACACAAACTGTTAGAACTTCAGGTTTGTGTTCGCTCTAGCAGACCATTACTTACATCATAGCACCCTCATGCTTCAAATTGCTAATTCAGAAAAAGAAAAATGATGCCTGTCTTGCAAAAACAGCAGAGCTCTAGAGGTTTTTTGGGTGCCAAAGACATTTTTCTTTCTCTAGTAAGACGCAAAACCAGAGTCCAGGACACTAGAGCTCTGTGCTGTATCCAGGAATCAAGATACTTCAGTTTGATTCTGTTCCATGTTTGGGGGCAGAGGAAGAAAAACTGAAGGAGGGCCATGAGAAGTTTGGAAATGTAATTTCAGTAAAAATATTGAAAAATAAAACAAACACAGTTGTTTGCCCACAGTTTGAGTAGCTCTATATTGATATAATCATTCTCTATACTGTAACATGTTGTCTAACAATCAAGTGTTGCAGATCAAATTAA
>JAVCKT010033847.1:0-19396 GCA_032273925.1 Rhynchotus rufescens
TTTCCTTTTCCCAAAGATAAAAGTGGGATGAACACACGTCTTGATATTTCAGAAGACTTAGTAGCATACAAGTAAAATGGATTTATCAATAGAAGCAGAAGTGCACCTCTTTGGAGTTAAGGGAAAAAAAAGTATTCTGGCCCCACTGGGCTTTAAAAATGATAAATCTTCGGCACAAGGAAGGGCTTTTTTAAATTAAATTTTCTTTGCAACCTAAGGCTTTTTTGATTTATACTATCTAGCCCCAAGCAAGGGTCTTAATTATTTTTGATTTATTTCCTTCATTCCTGAGAAAGGTCCTTCAGTTTTTCTTTATTATTATTATTTCAAGCTTTCTTCTTCTCTAGGCATATCTATAGCTCTTACTTTTACTACCAACTTTTCATGTTTTCTTTCCTTTTCACATAAGATCCATAGGCTCAAGCCTTCAAATCTTATTCAGATAAATCTCATCTTCCTCCCGTGAAAGTTTGAGCACAAATATAATGCAAGATTTGAGCCATTTTCCTTTAATCTCAGTTTGTTTGTTTGTTTGTTGTCCCATAACTTCTGTTACGTTACTCTCATCCCCATCTTTTAAAGCAAAATGTTTCCTTTCATTAGTCTGGACTCTTTTTCCTCTCAACTGCAATTTGACTAAACTGTGTTTAAGTTTATAGGTGTACTATATGACCTTTCCTGTGTCTTCCGGTGTAGTAAAATGGATTTTTATCAACTGTTTTCTTCATTAGGAATAATTATTTTCTTTTTATTATATGTGTGAACTATGATGAATTGATTATTTTTAATAGAGCCTGTACCACCTCATGCTAAAGATCCTAACAGAGAGAAGGGGCATATTGTAAAAGGAAGAATCTAGTCAGAAGTCCTGTGCTTCCTCTGGACCTCTGTATGGGTCTGAGTGCCTAGGTAGTTTGGAAAGCAAAAACATTTGTTTGTGCCTGTCATTAGGCAACAAACTGAAATCCATTCTGCTACACTCTCATTTGGGTAGAACCTTGATTAGGGACTCTGTACCTGGAAATGTAGCTTCAGGTTAGGGAAAAAAAAGAGGAAAAAGATCAATTGCAGTTGTTCATTGTTTTGAAGAGCTACACTAGAGAGCTGAGATGCTCAGCACATTGGTTAACTCAGTGATATATATTTTTTTTAATAGAGTGTTAACTGCAGCTGAAATTCAAATATTGAGCAGTCACTTTCTCTCCAAATCAGCAGACAAAAGAGTACGAGAACATATGATTGCATAGGATTGGTACATAGAGTATGTAATATCCACACACACAGACAATATTTGACTTATTGTAGACAGTAGCAATATACATGTCTAGTAAGATATTTTTTAAATGAAAACTGATTTAACTCTATCTGTAACAAGCTGTGGTATTAGTCAGTTAAGTATTCTGTGTGCATCAAGCACTGGAATCTGCTTTTCTTTTTCATGGGAAATTCAGTGGTGGCATGTTTTAATTGGATCCAAAAAAGAGAAGGTTAGCATTGCTTCAGGTGGGATCAAGAGAAATCTTTCTTTTGATGAAAATGACTACTTGTTTTTATATTAACATTTTGAATGTTCCAAAATGTATTTTTACATGCAAGATCAGTTTTGTATTGAAAAAATGCCCAGGAATGAAAACATAAGCCCTTTCGTTTAAAAGAAATATATTTCTGTATTATAAAACACATTTTTTCATGAATAAGGCTTTTAAAAAATGTCCAAATGAGCACATACCATGTAAAACTTTTAATTTAGATAAGAATTTTTGTTCATAAATAGTTGCAATGAAAATTTTCTGACCTGTTTGACTTACAAATAGATATATTCTGGACAATTTTTAGCAGTCATTGTATTGTTAATGTTAAAAGAAGTATTTTTTGAATCAGAAGACTGGCAAACACATTTCAATTCCCACTGAATATAAGGAACTCAATTATGGTGCGATCTAGGAGGACAAAACATCCCCTGCCTTTGGAGAAGATGACTAGTACCTGGAACTAACACAAGGCTAAGGTCACTATCTATTTACTTATCTTCACAAGAAATAAGACAACTTTTTGTCAAGTGTAAAGGCCCTCAAAACAAACCAACAAAGGCAGAACTAAATAGAGGAGCTCTTAACAAAGGGGAAGAAAGACAACTTTCTACCGTGTTTTCATAGTGACTGAAAATATGTTGAGAATTTCAGGCCTAGTGCCTGAGGTTAAATTCAGGCTCTTTGAAACCGTGTTTAAGCATGGCTTGATGAATGTTGTTCAAGAGGAAAGGTCATAGGTTTAGATGCTGTAATACTAGCTACAAGTCAAGACTGCAAAAGGGAAGCACAAAGACACCTGAGACTACTGTAATAATTTAACTGGTGCAGGAACATGGCAGGTATATATCATGACAGAATGTAAGGAATTTGATTTTTGGTATGAGATTTTTTTTTCTCCAAAAAGTTTAGGAAAGTCATCTTTGTACTATGAGAATTACAATGGGACAAATATTTTTCTCAGTACAAAGCAAGCAAAAGCTAGAGAATAGTATATGATCTTCTTGGTAAGATGCAGAGACTTCCGCAGTTTGCGTCCACACATTTGGTGGTTCAATATCCATTAAAAGCTAAATAATTAGCTAGCATAAATTCACCAATTTATCAGTACAGCAGAATTATCAGAGACCTATTGCATGGAAATATGTGTAGTCCTGAAGATAACTCAAAAAACAAATAAACAAAAAAAGTCAAGGGCAGTAGAAGTGTGTTTACTCTAAATGTTAAGTTAAAGGCTCCTTCATGCAAAGTTGAGTTTAATTCAGGAATACCGTTATCAATTACATACTTTTTTTTTTTTTCACTCTAATAAATAGGGCTTTAGCCATCCAAAATGGAAGAGGACTTTCTGTCCAGCTTTGCACAAATTTGAATTTAGCCCTTTGAGTTTCTACAGTAAGAGTCCTCATGCCATGGCCTTTAGAAAAGAACATGGATAGGCTGGAGTACAATAAACTTACAGCCAAAATCCCTGCCACTCTAGCTCCTAGTGCGAAGCTATCTTAGTCTGCTCCTAGGATCAAGTGACACATAGAGTATAGGGAATATTGGAAGCAAAAATAGAAATTAGTAAATCAGAAAGAGAAGGATTTGAGTGACCTAAAAAAAGTTGTCTCTTTTTTATTTCATGATACCACATACATGCTGTAAATACAAAATCCATGACCAGATATAATCTTACACAAATAAAATACAATTGACACATGTGAAGGTCATGTTACAACAACTGAATATTGAATGAAATTTGAATGAAATAAAATGGCAGATTTGGATAGAATCAAGGGGAAAAAAAAAAGTTAATCTGAAAAACAGAATTAGAGGAGCTCCGAGCTAACCTTTACATCTTTAATTTGTATTGTCAACCACATATAATACATCCCATGCAGAATGATAAGACTTAAAATAAAAAACATATCAGATAAGGCACTAATGCTTATGGCCAAAAAAAAAGGCATAACTAACTCTAAGTGAATAAGCTCATGTTTTGTAAGCAGAAACATATCAGCAGCTGGCTATGCATGCCTATGTTGCATTTACACATTTAAGGTCATTTACACACAACCAAAGACAGGGTCCTTTCAGACCTATAGAGCTATCACCGATTAATTATCTTTGGCCTCCTCTCATTATAATTCAAAATGGTAAACCATGCCTTGATACAACAGGGAGTGAATGTAGGTCCCTAAATTTCCCTCAAACCACAACAGTAATATTGACATTTGAGGATGTGGTGAAAAACCTGAATTTGATGAAGTTCCAGTGAGATGATTGTTAATTGAGAAGAGCAAAATAGATCCAGGGAGTGCAAAACAATCCCATTGCTAGATAGCGAAGCAAAAACTTTCACCAAGACATTCCACTGCTCTTGTTTTGCCCCAGCACTTTACTAAAGGATATCAAAGGTAGGATGAACCATGCTCATTATCTGCTCACAGTTAACTTAATTTTCAAAATGCCACTTTTGCTGTATTAGAATTATATGTCTCATTGCACTTTACTGTACTGACGCTGAATACAGTATATATGGTAGCAGCAAGTTGTTCAATTTGCATCAAGTTTTCTGTCTCCTTTTTGCATTTCTTCCAATATTCATTTTTACAAACTACTGTAACATCTATAAACATTTCCTTTGCTTCCCACAGATGCATTACTAAATTTTTAAGTCTGAATACTAAAAGAGTATCAAGACATTACACATAAGTGTAATTATCTGAATAGGCCCGTTTGCCTGGGTAAGTTTTGTCTTGACTATATAATTCTGATTTAAGAACTGGATTAAATAAAATTATCCTTGCCTTGATAACTTGTATTCAGAACACTGAACTACATATCTTCAGATGGAGAAGAGTATAAGTAAATTGAAAACTATCAACTCCCCTTGCCTAGGTATCCATCATAAATTTCTGCGAAGCAGTTGTCTTTATGCTCACACGGGGATTCAAACTAAGAAGCTCTTCTGGACAGCCATAAGAAATTTCATTTATCCTCTTGCTCAAATTGAGCAATTGAGTGGCATATTATCTTCTTTACCATCAGACTACATGGTTGTCCCTTATTTACTATATTTCTAAAAGATTTTGGGGAAGTTGACTCATGTTTGAGTGTATTTTTGACCTTTTAAAAGTCTTTTTAGTGACCTAGTAGACTTTCCCCCCAAAAGTAGTCTTTAGCCTTGAGCAAAAAGTAACTTTAACCTTACAGATGGATTCATTGCAAAAGATACTTTTTTTTTTTTTCATACCAAAGCTATTAAAAAAAATGATTCTAACTGTTAACACTTCCTGAACTGTCATTTTGGAGATATTTATTTTGCCTCATAAAGGTTTATATTTCATCTTCTCTTACAGGAATACAAAAGGTTTACATTTTATTATCATTCCTTCAACCTTTAGATGTTTTGTGATTATTGTCAATATTTATCTTCTTTTGCCAAAAGCAGATAAAAAAATCTAATTTCTTTATCTGCCTTTCTCTTCATCTTTTTTTTCTCCCTATAGTCATGAGAATTACTCTCCTATCAGGTACTATCAGTGGTACATGTTCTTTTGTAAAGATAATAATTGGTTTTGTAACTATTAGCCTGATTTTGACCTATTTATTCTGCTTAAGCTCTGTAAGGCAAAACTTGTCTGTCCATGACTCTTACCAAAGGGGAATTCTGCAGAAGCTATAAGTTAATTGGGCTAAACTTTTTGGAGGAAATAAAAGAAGAAAAGAAAAAGAAGAAAGGAAAGCAACAATCTTCTACTTTTTGAAAAGTCTTCTTTTATATTGTATTGTATTCTTTGGCATTTGTATAGGAGTTTGAGGGCAGAGTTCTCACTGCTGTAAAACCAGCACTTGAAATTTAAAGCAGACAGTGTTTTGGAGACAATCTCCTCAAGTCCCTGATGGGGGCTAAGAGGATATTAGTAATATGATCTTATGGTTGTCTGTAATATAACATAAATATTTGATTGAGAATAAATATCTCTATGCAAAAGGCATGCTCCTTTTTTTTTTTTTTAAATAAATCTCACCCAAAGTAAAAACACTATAATCTTTGAGGTTTGTAATTGTTATTAATTTATATGTACTACATAAAGTGTCCTTTCAGAATTCATGCTTTACATATGAGAGTAAACAATTTATGCAAAAAAAGAGAGGAAGTCACAGCACTGAAAATTCATCATTCCCCAAATAACTTAACTCTAACCTCAATTCAATATGTTTCTTTTAATTATTGATCAACTAGCCTTTTATACGCAGCTGGCATAATGCCTCTCACCATATGCGATGTCTACAAACCCCCAGTTCCCCAAAAATCCATATATATGATCTGCAAGGCACTAATTTGATAGGGAACAGCAAAAGGAAGTTTCTCTGAGCAACTCTACATCAATCTGTCAAATATTAATCACTGGAAAAGACGTGACACCTCTTTTCTTTCTTTTTTTTTTCCCCTCCTCTACTTTAGAAAAGAAGGACTGTGTCCGTTCTACCACTCAGCCCACCTGCTCATTCATTCCTTAGCACAACCCTGTTTCCAATGCCCAGCAAAACATGAAGCAATATGTAAAGATCTCAGCCCATGTCTGAGTGAACTCTTGCAGGAATCAGAAACTACCCTATATAGATAAGCTTTATCCCCAAGTACCTGTTGTCATGGTTACACAAATGGGCTCAATTCTCTGTTTTCCCCATTCTTATTGTATAGATGTTGGAAACCCAGAGAGACTTTCAAGCCTCGCTTGACAAACATTCCTGCAATTGTACAGGCAGTATTCCTCTAAAGAAAAGAGTAGGTGGACTGTAATCCACCTCCTTCATCTTTTAAAATATTTATAGATAGCGGAGTGTAGCTCAACATCAATAAAAGAAGCCCATACAGGTTGCACTTTCAGAGCCAAAATAGTATTTTGCTGCAAGAGAAATCAAAATACAGTAGCTAAACAAAGTAACATAAACAGAAAACAGGACTGAAAAACTGTCAGTGATTTATTTTGCCAAACATTTTAAGTAATCTGATGTCAGGAAAAGAATAATACATGTAGTAGCAAGTAGCAAATGAAAATGAATATTTGTGTTCCTTACCCTTGAGAAATACATGCCTTTAAAGGACCCTAGCTCTAAGTTTAAGGTACATCTTAGATGTTCAAAATCAGGTTGTGTGACTTCTGAGAGAGGTGTTATGCTCTGCAAGTGCAGACATTAAGCAGGTCTTTAATGCATGGTTATCTCTCCCCAGACCACTAGGCAGTGATTGAATTGTTTGCTTGACTTTCTATATAGCCGTTGCCAAAAATATTTAAATAATTTTACACTTTATGTGTTTTCAGGTTATTGTCCTTAAATAGCCTTTGAATAAACCTCAATATTTAGTATAAGCATATTTCTTAAACTTTAGATCTAGCCAATAATAATTGTGACTTACTATTTATGGAGTGGATTCCCACAGTTCTCTTTTTATAGTTGATTCTAGTTACATTTCACCATTTGTTGAAGAGACTTGGCCCAAAGGGACTGACCATTATTTGCAATTTTTCTTTTGCGGACAAGTAGCTAGAGGTGAAGATAGTAGCCTGCAACTTCATAAGCACAAGAAATACATAATCTTAAAGCTAGAACAAACTGCACTAATAAAGAAAAAAGATTAGAAAAACCCTCTACATGCACATCTACCTTACAGATTAATAAACACTACCCTTAAAAGTCAAGATAGTCCTACAGATCCTGTAGGAGGTCTGTAGCGTGAACTTGCTCACAAAAGAAATTGCTTGATAACACCACTGCATAGGAAGAAACTTAAATATTGGTAGGATCATGTTGATCTGACTCTAGTCATGACAGATAATTCTTGAAAACAAAGTTTGCAAGCCAAGAGTTTGTTCCTTTACAACCTGGACTTACAAAGTTGGTTGATTTCTGGAGCTGATGTTAATAGCTTCCCTACCACGTTACTGTAGCCCCATATGAACTTTAAAGTAGCTTTCTCAACAGTGATCCTCAAAGCATGAGTTTTTAATTGCAGATCAACTCAAGAGTCTTTGTTCCTGACATCACATGAAAGCAGCCACAAAATCCTGTGCTGGCCGAAGGCAGAGTGAGAGTGAGCACTCTATAATTACAGGAAAGATACCTAAACACTTTTCAAAATACCAAACCAAACCAAAACACCTCTCTACCAAAACAAGCATACAATCCCCCACCAAAACCAGCAGAACAGAATTTTGTAGAATGAAGCTATCCATGTCAGCATAGATCACGTAATGATGTGAACTAATTTAAACACTACAGTTTCACTGCAAGACAGAAGAGGATGCTCTCACTTAAAACATTAGTAAGAATATACTCTTCTCTGGTGAACTGAGTGAGAATATTTTATTTTTACCTCTGTCTTTCAGACTTTAGCCAACAGATTATTATGGGAATAATGTCTGAGTAAAAAGTACAATGTTGAATAATAGAAGGTCACAATGGAACAGTGAACTACAGATTCTCTGCTTTCAACATCATCTTTGTGTCAGATAAGTCTTTTAGCTTATTTTGAATGTTTACAGCAGCTTTTATGCACTGTCTGCAGGCTGTTTTAAAGTATATTATTGTGACCTTGGTAACCCTTCAGATGATTATTGTCCTTTGGGTTGCACATTTATTTCCTATGCCTTTTTGAACATTTCCCATGCCTTTTCTTTTAACTTTATATTTTCTGTTTTCTGAAATATTTGTCATCATTTTTCTTTTGAAGGGTTTTCATCTGATGCCCTCTGCAACTTTATTTACTCAAGCAGCTCCCAAAGGCAATCCAGCATCTATAATCTAGTTGATGGGATTTCTTTTGATATTGGTCAGAATTTTGGTAGAGATCTTTTCTTAACTGAAGATTATGCATTCTTAGAAATAGAAATTCAAATCAAGATGAAATCCTTATTAAATGCATTACAAAATTATGCTTATATAATTTTGTGGTCATGTCATATTTTCATAGTTGAAATTAGAACTACTAAAAATGACTACAGAATTCAGAGTTTCATTTTCAGATCATTTTGCAACCTGGGATGCTTCTCAGTGAAAATAAAATAGCTCTTTCTGTGGATTATGTGTGAAAGTTTAGATGTTTAATTTGGAGTCTTAAATTCCATGAAATAGAACATCTAAGAGTTAGGTGCTGAAATGGTGTGATCTCTGCTTTTCTTGGAAACCTCCAAAACTTTAGGACACATATCTGTGCAGCACACTCTTGAACCAAACAAATCTGTCCAAAGCATTTTAACTATATATTAACATAGTGATTTCTTCAGGCTTATATGTGCTGCTTTTGAACAAGCTTGGGGAAAAAGGAAGCCCTATTTTAAAATAGTTGTCAGTACCCCCTGTACTGAAACTCTGGTACCTCTGTACTGAAATGTATTGGGTAGCATAGACATACCATTACATTATGCCCAGAACATTATGTTCTGCTTATGGATATCTTTTTACCAGAAATCTGTTGACAAATTAGGGGAAAGGACAATGGTTTTAATTGAGGTTGCAAGAATTGACAGAAAGTAATTATTTATAGTAGTAAATGGTATAATAATTATGAGAAATGGAAGGAAATTAAGATACAAAATATTTAGATGGAGTATTTGGAAGTACTGTCTGACAGCGAGATGTATGAAGCTGCAGAACTGTTTCCAAAGAGAAGTGGTGGGACTCTCTCTGCCTGGAGCACTTATAACTATACAGAAAAAAAAAAAAAAGAAAAAAGAAAAAGAAATAGTTTAAGAATTGTGCAAAGTGTCTGAAGTGTCAGGAGAACTGAATGACCTTTTCCTTCTCTTATTGAGTGAATAATTAAAAAATGGCACTTTTTAAAGATTTTGTGTCAAAATTTACCTGCCTTTCCTTTATTTTGAGATCTTTCTTTTTTCCTTTTTTAATCAGTGTGAAAATGTCACTGAATACATTAAATGATATACTCTTTGTCTCATTAAATTCTTGGGTGCTTTTTCTTGTTAATATTATATGTCACAGCGACCATTAATTGATTTTTCTTGATCATTCATAATTTTCCTTTAATGTATCTTATCAATACCTGTTCCAGCTTTGGAAATATTTTCAGTTCTGAAGACTGCTTAATCCCTTATCTAATGAAGATTACAGTAGAAGTCCCATTAGTCTGTATAACCGCAGTAGAGGTAACAATCGTGACTGACAAGTTATACCACAAGGATTTAATTTTTGACTGTTAAGATTTAGTACCCCAACTTCTAATTCTTTCTAAATCTTTAAATCTTTTCAAAGTTCCTGGTCATTCACTTGTATGGATTTATGTCTTTGCCCAAGATCAAAATATCACCTGATTAGACCTTTGTACCCAACATAATACTAAAAAAAAAAAAAAAAAAAAAGCTTATTTTTTCTTGGTAGTGTTCAAATTAAACATCTTGGAAGCCATTCAAATTGAAATAGCGCCGCACAGAAGCAGAGTTTCAAGTGCAGATATGGAAAATGCCTGCAAATGTTAAGTTTTATTTTTTCTTGGAATATTTGTCAACTCTGATGAAACGTCCAGCTCAGCAAACACTCTTACTAGAAAAAGATCTTTATTGTAAGTACTCAGTTCAGTCATTTTGGTCTGCAAATAGAGCTTTTTTTATTTCCACCCTCTGTCCATTCCACCCCTAAGCTTTAAATGAGCTGAGAATATTCCTCCCAGTTCCTCTGATCCCTCTGCCAAGGCAGAGAGACATTCAGCTCAGTAATTTTGTAGTTATCTGGTAGTTGAATTTTTTCAGCTGTATTCTCATTCTTAGTTTGCTACATTTGTAAAGCCAAACTCAGAATTTCATTCATTTGTTATGATGCCTGGACATTTTTGATCAGAGCAGTAACTGAACACCCTTTTAGCTGGAAAATGAATATATTATTTTCCAGAACAGTTATAAATTGTATTCTGTAGTCGAGTCTGTACCTATCTATGCACTTGTTTTAACTCACCTGCTCCATGAGAGAGGCTCAACACATCTTTGCAAGACTTCGGTTTCACCTCCATCGCTTGCCTGTAGCTTATGTGTGACAGTGTCCTCAGGATCTGTTCTGGAATCCAGTTTCAAACTCCTTCTGCCTTTCTGACATGAGTCTCCTTTCTTGGCATAGTTGGGCTCCCTTCTGCCTGTCGCGGTGGACTGCTACTCCCAGTGTGCAGGCTTGCTCATCGGTTTCTAAAAGCTTATTCTAAAAGTCTCCTGTTATTACCACTCCTACCAGCTTTTCCCTCTGTTACAAAAGCACCATTTGATTTCCCAGTGAAGTTGTGCCAATTCCTTCATTGCTCCTTTGTGCCACTTCATCATCAACAACAACAACTGTCTTTTTTTGGTCTTTTTTAAAAAAATTCAATAAGAAAACAATTCCCTTTTATACTTCATTTTCACATGGAGTGTAGCATTTTCCAGACCATTAACACAGCAGTTTATTGTTAATTACCTCTGCCTGATTTAACTGAACACTGTTAAAACATCAAGTTGCTTCAGAAGCAGCTCCTCAGAAATCACTTCCTACCTTACTTGTTTTTGGCAACCCTTCACTGTTAACTCCTCTTGACGGTTGTCTCCACATTTTACACAGTTCTGCCTTTCAGTTACTCTTGTACTCTAGATATATTGAGAGTTTCTGCAAAATCAGAGTTGGGGACTGCAGCAGAAATCTGCCTCATTTGCTAAGTCCTCCTGATGTCCTAAGCCATACAAGCCCCTGCTGACAACAGCATCCTTTCACATGCATCTCCAATATCTTTAGGTGCCAATTCCTTATAAACCAGCCTGAGATCTTCACATACAAAGGCCCCACCTCTGTCAAGAAAGCTTTGTCTCTCTTCCCCTTGCTCAGAGGAAAACAACATGGATTGATCCTTTCTTCTTCCCACTCTCCTGCACTCATGAATCCACCAGGGACTTTGACCCCATCATGGCTTTCAGCTTCCGTTCCTTTAGGCATTTATATTTAGCCAGTATAATATAAAGTTGCGTTGATAGATATGCCATGGGTGAAGGGAAACATTTCTGATACTGATATAGTCAAATTAGTAATGGCATTAAGAATGTTTTTCACCTCCTCACACGTCTCAGAGCGCTGATGACACTACAGAGGAGCTGGGAATTGTACACAGTGCAACTTGAAGTTGGTATCCAGTGCAGTAGAAGGCCAAAAGTCTGTTCACAGAAATAACTATGATCAAGGAATCCTCTACTGGAGCTGGAACTGATGAGAAAAAGGATGGCCTTTCAAGTTAAGATTTTTCGTAGGCAGAGCCAGGAGTCAAGGGAGGGGACAAGTGGAAGGGATTCAAAGAAACAACTGAATCCTAAAGTTGGGTAGGCTTAGTGAAGCCCTGCCAGTGCTTATTGCCTACTGCATGTACAGTGTTGCAATTTGCCGACTGCGTCCATTTATTCATGTTTCATTTCTTCATTTACACTCATTCACTAGTCTGTCTCAATCAGCAATATGCATCTTTTGGAGAGAAAATGCACACTAATCCTTAAGCAGTAAATAATTTCAGTTCTAAGATAACATTTTACTTTTTTTTTTTCAAATAATTGTGCATTAGGCAACTATTTAATAATTAGCAGTGAAATAATCCCCTTTATATTAAAAACAAATCCTTTTAGAATTTTGGGGGAGGAGGAGCTTTATATTTTGTAAAACTCTTGTTTTACTTCTGTAAAATTCAGTTGGCCCATTTAGATCAACAAACGTGTCTTTAAGGTAAGGGAAAATGATTCCTATTTTCTCTTCACTTTTCCCCTTATCTTTCTGAATCTTTCTGAATGGAAAGGCTTAGCTCCTTTCCATTATAGTCAAGGATGTACCTTAAGGTGCAGGCATCCTTGAAGATGTACCGAGAGGGCACCTTCTGTGTGCTGATTATTAAATAAGGTAAACAACACACATGTGATACTTTTGGTGGCAGCACCTATTATAACATTTACCAGATGCACAAGATTAAGCAAAAGAAGGAGATCGGATTTATTTTGAGTATTTTTTTGTCCAAGTATTGCACTAGTTGCAGTCATTTCCTCCAGCAAATTAAGTGGAGGAAGATTCTAAAATCCTCCTAGTACAATATGTACTAAACAGTAGGCATTTCCAGGCAGCAAACCAGAAAAAAATATTGAGGAACTTAAGCTTTTCCAACTGACCAGTTTAACCTGAAATTGATGCTACACCACAAAACAAATGAAAATTACACTAGAGTACCAACTGTGCAGAGATTTGTCTCCGTCAGTTTGGGGCTTATACATGACATGTCCACACTCTAACAATGTAATATTTCAGACCTCTTCAAAGTATATAGAAATCTAGCACTGGAAAAAAAGGCATTTTAACTTTCTGTGGGCTGACCATGAATGGAAATTGCTGTTATTTTTTGACCTGACTGCAAAGAAAGTCTTGCCATATATGCTGCAAGGCAGTTACCTTGTATATAATTCAACTCCCTTTAGGAATTAGCACAGGCAAAACTTTGATCTTTATTCAGAAATTAATGATTCTGCTTTCAGGCATTTGGATTCTGGAAAAAGTCTCATTTCAGAGACATAATTCTGTAGGGCTCATGAAAATGATATGAGAATTCTGAGATTCTAAGAGGGATAAGTGGAGGGGTATTTTCCAGGGAAAAGTTGAGAAAAGAACAGAGAGAAGGTTGAAAAGGGCAACAAGATCTGAAGCAGACACCACTTATCCAGTTCTGTAGCACAATAAACAGTACACTCTCCCTTTTGTCTTTTCTATTCTTTGCTATAACATTTATTTCCCAGAATAGCATTAGGATTTTTTTTTTCTCGTGACATAGTAACATTTCCATTGGGCAGCTACATGATTTTTATATGATCTAAGATTGCTTTCAGCCTGGAGAGATAGATCTACTTTCCTCTTTTGAGAGGAAAGCTGAGATGAAGTGCCTGTGACTTGGTGGCTGAAAAGTATGAGCAGTGGTGGCCACTTATAAAGGAGACACTGAAAGATTCTTTATACATCTGTACAGATTCTGAAAGATTCTGAAAGATTTGTACAATAGTGCAATTAAAGAACAAATTTTGAACAAAAATTTGCTTATTGTATTTTTAGAGGATCGATCTTGCTTCCATGAATAAAGAGAGTAGAAAAAATTGCAGTCAAAACACTGCACTATTTTTAAAACTATGCTTCTGTTCTATAATGGCACAGTGACCGGTCATGTTTAACTTTTATCTGATTTATGCAAGCATTTCAGCAGGTAAAAATCAAAACTAAACAAACAGACAAACAAAAAACCAGGGAGAAGTCACCAGAACACTTGCAGTACTCAGTCAGATCCAGGAGCAAGCATACTCAAATATATTGTTTTCCAGTCCAAACAAGTTTAAAAAAAAAGAAAGGAAAAAGGCCGGGGAGAGGTTTGTACTCAGGTGCATTACAAAATTTCTTTGATTTACAACTAACAACTTCTTGTTTGTGAATGTTTGGTTATGCATCTGAACCTTGGCATCTAGATGCTTGCTGAGTAATCTGAATTGGCATCTCTTAGAGCCTTTACTGTGAAGAGCTGTGAACACTAAACCTTCACGTTCTTAAATTGAGACTTTTCCAACTGGAGAAATGCCTGGATTTTTGGAAGTCAGATAGCAAAATCATGAACCAAGAGAGGAGTCCTTTAAAATGTTCAGTATATGAGCATGTTCTGCTTTAGATGTGCTGCTGATGAAAGGACTATGTATCTCAAGAGATAGAAAGCTGAAAACGATGATGATGTACCTCACAAAGAAAAAAAGGTCACTGTGCAGAAGGTAATAATAAAACTGTGACTTTTTAAAGCCTGAAACTGTATTTTTCTTTTAAAACTTTCAAAGTCCATTTACTTTTTCCATACATTTTAATGAAACAAGGCTGTCAACAATACCAAAGCAGTATTTTAGGAATATAGGAATATAAATTTTCAAGAGAAACAAACTATACCCCAAAAGTTTGTTTTTGCAAGGTTAAATTCTCTAAACAATCACTTCATTAAACTAATAACATTTTCCTCTCTGTAAAATGCAAAAAGAGAATGTTTTGAATAGGCTGACTATCTAAAGAAGCAATTTTAGATACTGCAGAACACCCTCCCAGGCATACAGTTAGCCTGAACTGAAATGCTAGCTGCTATCCTGGTATAAATAAAAGATACAGTTAATTTGTTGCTCAAATTACTGGAAATGCCCCTGCCAGGGGCAGTTTCAATAATTCTTTGCTTGACTGGCAAGACATTAATGACAAGCACTCAAGCATTTAAATCAAAGGATTGTTATCCTTTATTATGCCCTCTGTAAGAATGGAGCTTACATCCCACTCCTACCCAAGTCTCGCTCACCAAGTCTAGCACAAGACTAACCTTGTGTTTTGATAGAAGATATTTATCATATTCATATCTTTTTTTTGAATGATTTATACAGTAGCTTCTCTTAAAGAAGAGCTGCAAAAGGCAACTACTAATAGATAACAGGAGTTACCTGTCTAGTAGTCCATTGACATTTCTTAAAAGACCAAAACACTTTCTGTAAAGTAAAACAGGACTTCATTTTCACTGTGGAATCTAGGAACAAACACTATAAGTTGTTAGGTAACTCTTGTGTTTTATTGTGTACTCTTGTGTACTATTCCAGATCAAAGATGTTTTCTCTCTCTCAAACTTCTTTCTCCCATACCATGGTATGCACTGATTGAAAAAAAGTACCTCATACGCCTGTTAATGATCTCCTCTGGACCACACAGCCTCCAGCAAGACTTCACATGGGAACTGAAGCCTCAAACACCTGGATAAATCCTCTCAGGATAGCTCTGCTTCATCCATTCAGCTGAAGATTATGTAGTCACAACATCAGGGCATAAGTATCTTCACCTCTGCAGGACTTTGTAGTGGCAGATCTTGAGCTTTTGAAATGTGAAATCCCTTAAAATGCAGCCTAGCACCTTTTCCCCGTGTTTTTTGCCAAACCCTAATTTGCTGTCAATGGGAATGGATAATATGAGCAGTGAAAACAGATAGCGAGTACTCAATCTGAATTTACTGTGGTGGATAGAAGTAATATAAACCATCATTGCCTGAGTAACAGTGACTGCCTTCTGCAAATTATGTTGCAGAAATAGAGTTTTCTGCAGCTCAGACTAGAAGATTAAAGTCACAAAGGAATCAGGAAGTTATATGATTTATTTTTAAAAAGGTTTATGATGGCATTATACCATACTGATTGTTTACTTAACACAAACTGCACTGTGATGCTGTGTTGTTTTATCTGAGAATCAGCTGCTTTCTTATTCCCTCTGTTTATCTCAATGTCTTAATAATATGAGGAAGAAAAGCAAAAGATTTTCTGAAGAAACTTAATTCCTGTTTCCTATCTGTATTTGGTAGGAACACTTTGCTTTTATTCTTTATTTCTCACAGACTCATTCCAAGCTCATCAGTGAAGTGTGGCAGCAGCATTTGAGCTTACAACAAACCATTTACCTGGTAGGAGGGAACAAAATTCTCGCCCAAGATTTACAGTTCATTTGAGAATATTGTACTGATTCTAAACACGGAGTCAGACTATGCATGCCCTTAGCATTGGTGTGTTATCAAGAACCCTCTCCCCTACAGCCAGAGCTGGGAAAACCATCTAAAAATAGCATAGATTCACTGAGTTCTCCATCTAATTAACAACTTTGAAAACTCCTGATTGTACTAAGAAAAAACAGAGACCGTCCGTGCTAGACGGAACTTCTTAAATAGCTTATTGAGAAGCACTACATTTCAGCCTTGCTCTTTTTTTACAAATAGTCTGTGAATTGATGTCTGTTGAATAGCTTATTCTTTCTCACAAATTCTTTCTTTCTTTTTTTCTTTTTTTTTTTTTTTTTTATAAAGGGCTGAGATGCCACAATAAAAGACATTTTATAGAACCATGGAGAATTTAAACAGTTACTTGCCAGAATATTTCTTGTAGCCTATAGCACCTAGAATTCATTATTTATCTAATTAGTCACCTAGCACTGGCTGTCCACCTAAGCATTTTGTAAATGCAGTCCTTTATACTAACGCTTGCCAATGGCTATGGAGTATTTAGTGTTTTAGGGAGTAAAAGTGAATTGTCATAATCAGTTGTCATAATCCACTTTTTTATTTTTTTCCTATTCTTTCATTTTTTTCACTAGCACATTGCAGCATATCTGTACATGATGACCTGCAATTTAGAAACCTGATTCCCTTTTCACTGTAGGGAGAAATATAAACTATCCCATCTGAACTGGCTGTTTACAAAACGTATACTCTGTTTTCTCCTGTCAGAGCCACATAGAGTAATTGCATTTATATGAATACAGCAGTAATTGCCAAGGGTTTGGCCACTTGTCTTTGTCTCCCTTACTGGATTAATTGCCTGAGTGCCGGGATTCCTGCAGCAGGGTTTCAAGAGCTACTGTGCCTTGTTTAGGGTATGTACTTTGTTTCATCTGTTTATCAAATATACAGCGTGAATCTGTTGATGTCTTTTAATGTCACTCTATCACCTGTTACTTCTCCCATTCATCTCCTCGGAATAAATCTTAACACAATTAACCCCATACAGTAAAATGCAGCATTCAAAATGACTTTTGCTCATGTGCCATTTACCATTTCTTTACTGCTCTGTTTTTCTGCATGCATGGTATGAGAAGAGATGGAATAAACTCTCTACAACTCTTGAGCCTTCCTAGAACTTTTGCAAATAATCAATAGAATAAGCATGGGAAACATAACTTCTTGGTGAAGGGTTTTGAAACCTGTGACAAAAACTCAGAACCTGAAATTTTGTCTGATAGACAGAAAATTTGTCATAACAGAGACTTGAATAATCAAAAAGAACCTGTGAACAGGATTGAAAATCAAAAATAGTGGAAAGGTATGCCTAGATCTGCTGCTTCTCTTACTAGAATAGAACTCCAGACTTACCTCTCTCCTTATTCTAAATGAATGTGGGAAGAGCCTTTTCTCGGCCTATATCAGCAGCAGTTATTTGAGATGTAGCAGTTATTTCAGATGAATCCATGTCACACATTTCAGCTAATTGCATGTTTTTTATTTTTTATTCTTCCTTTTATCTATCCATTCTGTGAATTTCGAACTCTGCCAACTGCTGTTCCCAAAGACTAGGTCATTTTTTTATCATATAGAGACAACTTAAACAATGTCTTCTCTATTCACCAAATATGCCACAAGTGCCCAAATTCTTACAACATTTAATCAGTGGTTGATTTTGACATTTTTTTTTTATCATGTCTCCATCACTTGTGGGACAGACATGACCAATGATTTCAGAGAAACACATAGCACATCAACCTTGGAGTAATGACATATGTATTGCATACAATGAAAAAAAATATTCATACGTGAATAGAAGTTTGACTTTGGCAATCTGCTTTAAAAGAAAAAAATGCAGCAGAAGAGAAGGAGTGTTTATGTTAATTGAAGTGGGGTTAAATAACATGATCTTTCTGTTATCCTTAGGTTGTTTCTTGATTTACATTTCCTTCTAATTCTTAGTACTGTGAATGTCATTTTTTTTCTATTCTTGTTTCAGGACAATGTATAAAGTAATGTCACGATTCAGAATTACAAATGTCAAAAAAGAAACTGCAAGGGACAAGCAAAATTCATAGCACTTGCAGGAAAGCCTATATCTGCTTCATGAGTGATGTCCTAGTCTCCCTTTCACTACCTTGTGATTACATCCTTTTCATATATCATTTTCAAAGGTTTCTGTTCAGGGATTGACATCTTCTCCGTGGTAAAGGAGCAGGAACATGGCACTCGGGGTAAAGAATGACAATATGGTTTTGTTTTCAAAGATATACTTTAGCCTTAGTCCAAATCAAATGAAGAATTTGAGTTTCTAATTCTCATTTCCTTGGACTGATAATATCTGATAATGTTTTTTTTTCCTGATATTATAAATAATGTATATGCTAAGCTATGCAAAGAACAGAGATATCTGTAAAAACTAACCATGTCACATGGAAAGTGACATCAATGTATTTCTCCTTATTTCAGTGTGAAGGACTTTATGAAAACACGTATTCTGTCATTTCACAGGCGGCTTACTGTTCCCCTTCATCCAGGAGCAATGTGCCAGGCTGTATTTCTTGTTTATTAACTTACTACCTTACATGTAATGCCATCCAATCTTTCTCCAGCCCAAAAGCAGAGCTAGCCACTTATATACTCTACTTCACAATATATAGCCCTAATGCTACAGTGACTTATATTTGAGTTACGTTGCATGGTTTTGGTGGCCTATTGTAAGATTAAGGTAGGTTGTAGACCCCAAAATTGTTTTCCCTTCAAGAGTTAAACTGTATAATGTAATTGCACCTTATTCTAAGAAAGCTGTTCTCCCTGAGGTCAGGCGGAGCACGAGGCTGCAATCATTAATAAGCCATTTTGTGTTTGCCTCTGTGATCAAAGAATTCTTGTCCAGAGTGCAGTAGCTTGTTTCCTTTGCATTTCAGCTTCAAATTTGGTTTCCAGAGAGAAGGGAGAATAAATCCTGACAATAACAATGGTGAATCTTTAATGGCACTCATTAAAGTCAATGTTTGATTTTTCAACTGTGCTACCTGAAATTCAATTTTTAGACCAAAAATGCATTTAAAAGCTTTGGGGCCTTTTGTAACAAACACCTTTTCACAAGTTATACTGATCTGCTATGTTGGATGGAAGACTACTTTATGTTATTTGTTCCATTAGCTCCTTTAATTTCTTTTATAATAGCTGAACCTTTACAGCAGTTAAAAAAAAAATCTAATAGCAGCTTTGATCTTCAGATATCAGCTAGAGGGTACTCCACACTTGGATTTTAAATAATGTA
>JAVCKT010033848.1:8781-24827 GCA_032273925.1 Rhynchotus rufescens
GCAAAGCAAAGCAAAGCAAAGCAAAGCAAAGAAAAGAAAAGAAAAGAAAAGAAAAGAAAAGAAAAGAAAAGAAAAGAAAAGAAAAGAAAAAAAGAAAACCAGGTTAAAAATCATTTTGCAGCAGTAAAAACAGCTAATAATTAATTCTTTCACAACTAAGTTACAATTTCTTAATTGAAGAAAGAACAATATTCTGTAGAAGTGAGCTGAGTACTCTTAGAGCTAAGCCAGAGGAAATGTGACTGTATATACTTTAAGAAATTAAACACAAGAAATGTTCAATTCTAATTAGTTACATGAAGAAGAAAGGCTTCCTCATAAATACGGACTAATTGGGATTAATTCTTCTTTGTTCTAGAACTAAGCCATTATTTTAAGATGCAAATGCTTAACCCGTGCTGAAACATTCTACTGGACTAAAAATGTGAAGCCGTAATTTTAAAATGACTTTACTTACTATTTATTTTTCCTATAATTATTCTATTCTATTTATTTCATGGTTTTTGCCTTGCTTTTACCCCTCAAGCATTCTGTAAACCATTAGAATCATTGAGTTTTTGTAAATGGATTTCTCTTTTTGCTTAAATTTCTCTTCCAAAGAAGAATGCCACCAAACTACACAGAGGAATGACGAATAAGGCTCTATATCAGCTGTCAGCATGTTGTCAGTAAGGTATCTCTTTAGAAACACTTAAAAATATTTAAATAGGTAAATATCTAGAAACTCTTGTTAAACTTTGCTCCTCAGCCAATTTCCAACACATCTGTGTGCTGCAAAAATATTTTGTAAGGAAACAGAGAGAAATATCAACAGATAAGTGATTCATTAAAGTTTTTACTCTTTAATTCCAGATTTATTGATTGAAAACACCCAAACAATCTCCACAGTACATGAATTAGATTTAAATAAGAAGGTATTTTCACTAATTTGAACCCAGAACTTCACTTTGGATCACAGAAGCTTTCTTCAAGGATTCTTTGAAGATCAGCACAGAGTAAAAACAAAATATCACATTATTAGATGTTCAAAGAAAGTGTATCTTGAGAGCCTCAATTAAAGTCCAGGATGATTCCAGGGAAAAATAAAGATGGGGAAACTTGTTACAGTCTTCTGTGCTAGTGATTTTAAAAGTATCAAAGAGTTGCTGTCACTATGTCTACCAAGATACAGTATGCTAGACAGAAATTATATAATGATTGCATAAAAGGTATGAGCAAATTATTCATAACTTCTGTAATAATTTTAGATTTTGAAAGAGCATAGAAAGTATGAGAAACTTATGCTTGTATAGCTATGTAACCCTGTAAAAAATATGTACATCTGCATCTTTAGCTGAAACTAAAGTCTAGATTATACTGCCTAAGGCCTAAATGTTAAACACTAAAAGCCACTTGCGTCCTGAACTATGCACAAGATAGACTGTACCTGACAACTTGCTGTCAGTTTTTAGAAACAATAATCCTGAATCATGTTATATTGAAAAAAAACCCCACTAACATCTAGAAATTTGGTACAATTAGATCTAATCCAAAATATGCCCCTTCCTAGTGTTAATAAACATTTTTAAAGAAATTTTATTTTTTTACTAACCCATTTCTACATAGTTTCCTAATACATAATTCAGATTTTACAAAGACAGTATGCCCTTAACACAATTAGAAACCTTCCAAACATTTCTATTATGCTTACATTATTAAAAGGGAAAATGTTTAAGTGCAAAATATCTTTGTTCCACTGTTCTCCTTTACTTATTGTTACTACAGTGAGCAATTACACTGTCCCATCGACAGGCATATCTGAACAAGATCTATTCTGACATGAAGCAAATAATAAATCTCTCCCTGTAATGAGTTCTGCTTTCTAATAAATTCACCCATTATTTTAGTCTGGTAGATTAAATGTTAAAAAAAATATATAATATGAAGTGCACACAAAATGTACATACATATATATATATAAACAAACTCTGAGGTTAAACCACATTGTGGAATTCGCATTATTTCACAAATAACATGTCACCTTTATTTAAGCTGATCAGGCTGGTATTTCTTTTCTGCCAACTGAAGCAGCTAATTTACTTTCATTGACCATCCATGAGTATAATCTACCACCTGCTTATTGTGTTTCTCCCTGGCTACAGATAGAAAAAAAATTATTTTCCCTCCCTCATTCTGTAGCTTAACTTTGTACAAATGTAATCTTAAATTCTTCAATTCTCTGAGGCATTCTGTAAGTGGAAATGTTGAGATTTTTACAGAACCACCTCTGTGCATGCACACTGTGATTAATATAAGACAAATCCTCCAGGCATATTGCAATTGATGCAACAAAGCTTCACTTATTTGAAGCACAGAAAAATTATCTGTTTTTCAACTGCCAGCTAATTTACTTGTTCACAGACAGACAGGTAGAAGATTAAGCACTTTTTCCTTCATTGCTGTATGAAAGCAGAAGATACATATGGAGTGGTAAAAGACAGAAAGCAATGTTATAATAAATTCCAATATTTTTGAAATCATATGCTTTCCAGTTCAGTTCAATATTTTAAATGAACTAATATCTCTTAGTAAGTCTAAATGATAATGAGGAAACCTATATAGTCAAATTTTCTTTGCTATTTTTGTTCCCATCTAAGACTATTTCTACTACTCCGTAAATATTCACAACCCTACCAAATGCTAATTCATACTTATTGCCGAAAAACAGAAAAAGGAGCCAGAAACATGTTCTGATCAGTCTGCTACTTCATCTTGGGTTAAAAGACTGCAGTTTTGACAGTAGGGCCATCTGCTGTTAACTTTCCTTCTCATCATAATACCAGTCCAGTCAAAAGCAATTAAGTGTGTTTTGCCATTATAATATGTAGATAATTATGATAAATTGCAGTTTTTAAATGAGGCTCAAATTATGCATATGGTAGGTATTTTCCTAGCAGTTACTGGTGTAAGAAATATTCCTGCATTTGTGAAATATTTCAGCTATTTTATTAATGATGTTAGTTCTGTAATGAGATATCTACAAGGAAATTTCTTAGGCACAGAGCCTGACAGTCATTAGAAATCTATTTATATCTCAGCAAGACATTATGCCAAGTCGAGATAGCAATGTCATAACATTCTGCACTGCTGTTGTACAAAATGCTCAGAAAATGGCTTTATGTAGGTCTATTTTACTGTGGCACAAAAATCAGTGATATACACACAAACATAAAAATAGCATGAAGAATATGCTGGTTTTGAATATAACATGGAATTATACAGAAGATTCAAGCATAGGCTATGAAAACAGATAACAAATATCATTTTAAGAACTGTACACTAAACGTGACTTCTATCAATCTCTCTTTGGCATTAGTCGAGTGATCTCCAAGAAAAAACAGGCAAAAATAAGCAACGGTTAAAACATGAAAATATCAGAGGCAACAGAGAGTCATTTAAATTGGATTTATTTCAAAGTACTTGTTTGATGACAGAGCCACACTCCAATATTTTCCCTTAAGTTTGACTTAAAAATCATCCTTGCTAACATTTTTTCTTTTATGTAATATTTCCTCAGTACTTCCTCGTTACTTAATGGACTTCTTCAGAAATAATCAGTTCCTACAATGCAACCACATGCTCTTCATGACTACACCAGCACTGAGTGATAATCCAGGATCCTTTACACATCTAATTCTTGCCTGGAAGGTTCTGCCCACTTCATAATTCCTGCGCATTAACAGCCGGTGGCCCTGACTCAAAGCGGACCCCAGAAGAGCAATGAGCAAAAGAGAGAGAAGGCAAAAAATATATACCACACACTAATACAGCACTAATCTTATCTTAGCTCTGTAAAGCCATGAAGACGGTGATGGGGAGATAAAAGTTAGCAGGAGATAATTATCAGTCCCATTAGCTTCAGAAACTCACAGTCCCAGGCACGAATGGTCTGACCTGATATTCACGTCTTTTTCCTCAGACAATGCAGCAGAGCAATATTTCGGCGGAGCAGGGATAGAGAGGGAACGGCAGTGGTCAATATACGCTCTGCTTAAATGTCAGCTAGCTTGCTCCTCAGCTGTGCTTGCAAGAACTGCTTAGATGCTGAAATGGAAAACACCAACACAGCAGTAACAAAATAGCCCTGTGTTTGCTTCTTAACTCTGAACACTTCACCACAGGAAAGGGTAAGATCTCTATGGAAAAAGAAGGGAGCTTTTATATAATTATATATGTAGAAAAGAGGTATTTTCTCTCCCCACCTCTTTGGTAGCTGAGTCACTGCAGTTAGGAGCTGCCAGTGCGTTGCTGAACTTCTTTCTCCTTGGCAGGGCAGGCAAATTGCTCCCCACAGAGCAGATGCCAGTCAGCATGGCAAAAGGTACTGTGCTGAACATAATTCCTTGCTCCATAATCCTAAATTATTCTCAGTGTGTTTGGTTTTCATCAGACCGCTGCTTGGGGCGAGCTGTTGCTCCTGTATTTTCTCCCTTTGAAGCATAACATCAAGTTGTCCTCAACCTCCACAATTAAATAAGAA
Source organism: Rhynchotus rufescens (assembly GCA_032273925.1). NCBI lineage: Eukaryota > Metazoa > Chordata > Aves > Tinamiformes > Tinamidae > Rhynchotus > Rhynchotus rufescens. Next base: position 13,301 of record JAVCKT010033848.1, read on the forward strand.
AATACAGTGGATATTATAATTTAAGAGCTGTTGCACATTTTACTAAGCCATTCATCTGAAAAAGCTCTTCATAAAAAAAGAGAAATAAGGCTGTTGAAAAAATAATGTTCAACTAATTTATGTTTATAGATTAATTTTGCAGTGTATCCCCAAAACTAAATTTTATCACAGCCTATCAAGAAGAGAATGGAAGTTATTCTCTTATTAGAAGAGAATATTTGGATTTTAAGGCTTCATGCCTAGTGCAGTAAGACGTTACAGTTTAGTGAGGAGAATTGTGTGCAACCGAAAAAAATATATATAAATTATGCATTAAAAATAGTACATATATACATACCTGGTCTGATGCTTCACCTTCATCAAAAATTGCTATCTTCTGAATAAAAATTAGAATTGCAATTCCTGCACAACTAATTAACCTCCATTAGGCAGCATACTCATAGTAACAGATGCAGGTGTTTGGTATGGAGCGTCAGAACGGCTAAAGAATAACTGAAACTTTTTCTGAAGTAGCAATGATAATTTCCACCTTCTTAAAAACTTAACGGACAAATAGAAATTGAGGGAAATTTGGTGCAAAAAAAGACTTCTCTATAAATGGAAAAGTTCTCAGAATACTTTACCGTATTTATTACCATAACATAATGGGGAGGGAGGGATAAAGGAAATTTCTTTCAGACTGGCCATCTATCACTGTAGTAAAATATGCTCTTGAAAGAAAAAAGCTTTTAAACAAAAAGGATGAAACAATCCAGTGCAGATACATCAAACAATTATGGAGTGGTGCCATTTATGGCACAAAAAAAAAAAAAGCACACAGAATGCTGTAAACAACTAAGAAACACAAACCCCAAAATAAAGTTCATACAATCTCTATATTACCCATCTACAGGTAATTTTTTTCATTTTCAAACACTCAGTTATTGCACTTTGGGGCCAAATGGATTTCAAGACAGCCCATACAATAGCATTTACAAGTATACAACACAATTTGAGGGGACCATGACATGTGAATAATTCATGAGAACTGTTACAAATACTAGCATGTAAAAATCTAGGAAGCAAATGGAAAAAAAGAATCTTTGAATATGTTCCTGCAATATAGCATTATTTAAGAAGCAAGTACTAAGTGAGTACGTGTATTAAGCTAAGAAAGAGACATAGGACAACACCTGCAAAATGTTATCTATCATTAATGCCTAAGTGGTGGATCCTAGAAGTTAATACGAAATTCAGATGTGCTCTTTGGAAAGTAAAGTCTTTGTCTGAGAAAAGAGACAAAAAGTCTGTATTCTTGAGAATACCTCTATCTAGCACCTGGCATTCAGCTAACAATTCAGGAGATGACTTTTTTGTTAAGGTGGAAATGAGGTGAAATATTTGAATAAAGCCTTGTTTGGCATTAATATCTCTTTAGATCTAAACAGTAAGATAAAAACAAATGAAAAGTTTGAATATCCTAAGGCTTGATATTAAAGATACTAGTCTCCATCACCATCATCTGCATCACCTGTATTTTAAGATTTTGTCACAGCACATACTAATCTCACACTCCTTTATAACATCTCAAACATCTTCCATAAAGATATATCACAAGTCATAGTGTTTAGTAATGACTAAAATACTGTAGTATTTTTGATAAGAAATCAATTTTCTAATTTTGTTCAACACTGAAGCCTGCTATATGAAATAAACCTCTGTGCAGTTGTCTGCAAGCACACAAAAAGAAGAATTGGCATTTAATAATGAACTGAAATTTTGTCCTGTAACTACTCGCTAACTTTTCATCTACCAGTTCTCAACAGCAGCTTTAACTACCAGCAAGCAATTTTCCTGCACTGATCTATGTGGCCAAAAATGCCTAGGGTGTCCTGAGGGAAGCACTGAGCAGGCTAGAGAAACCTCTGGTGATGTCAGAGACATCAACTAAGATCACAGAATGATACCCAAATATCAACACTGGTAAATAAAATGATGCTTAACATTGCCCTTTTTTATGTACATAAAAATGAGATAAGGTCAACGTCATTTACAATCCACTGGCTTATTATTGTTATTATGTGTTGTTGCCTTCATCTGAGCCCCTGGATGGTGTTCTCAGCCTGGTACAAAGATTTTGAAGAACGTAACATTAACATACCGTTAACAAGAAAGTATGACATGGACAACAGGAGGGGGGTCCATTTCCATGAGACCCTGCATTTTTGCCTCAAAGCACTATGTGTGCCTATGTGCTGTAAGACAAGGTATCACTGTATCCCCAGAGAAACACTGGAACTCTATTATCGTCCCCACTGTATCAACTGATGGGATTTATAAAAATTATCACAACTTCACTGTAAATCTTAGTATAGACAACAAAGAGAGTAAAAGCTCTTTGTTGTTGTCTTTTTAAAACTACTCAAGCAATGAATGAAGGAGCCAGATAATCACACACACACACACACACAGAGTTCTGAGGACTACAGAACTATTTTCTTATACTGTAGATAATACTTTAGAATAAAAAAGAACCAGAAGATAAGTGAAATTCAGAAAGTGTTCCAACATAACAAGGCTCATCAGTATGGCTTTCCATACAGGGCCCCCCAGTTGCTGTGTACTGCTCATTTAATGATTGTCTTTGGATGTGCATGCATACAGCATCTCAAACAGCTTCAAAATGCCAGCTCTGCCTGTGAACTCTTCTGAAATTGAACAATTTCTGGAAAAGGATATTCTCATTACTTTTTGATGCCTTTCATCCAATGACAGGGAAAAAAATGTCTTTGAGTTACACAGAGATAAGGAAGAAATCGGCAGACAATGCTGTCCTTTATGTACTCAGATTCAGAACTAGCCCTCACTATGCCCACTTCCACTACATGTTAAAATGCCACCAAAAAGGAAGTGGAAATCTTCTGTGCTCCTTTTACAATTTTTATAACACTGATTCAGAGACTTGGCAAAAGTAGATGCAGTCGAAAGTACAAAAATTCATCCAGAATATCTGAAAAGTAAAGATAAATTTTAAAATGCTTTACTCATACTTTAAAATAAAAATCTACAGACATCTGGTATGGATCAGCTGGCTGAATTGCCTTGATTACTCATCCACAGCCAAGCTCTCTTTTATTTATTCATTTACTCATTTATTTCATGGTTATAAAAATGTATTTCACAATAAATATGGAGAGTGACAACACAATCCTGATTATATGATAATATGATGTTCTCAATTTCTTTAACAAATTTCAGTTTTTAAAGGGAATTGGGTGTCTGCAAAAATGTCAGTCCTAAATTTTATCGGTGCCTTTGCTGTCACAACTTGTTTTTGCCTTTCTTTGGAAATGCTAAATTTATAGGTGTTGACAAAGTATGAAGGACAACAAGAAGAAAGAATCTGTTAAAAAAAAATCTGTGCAATTACATTACAGACTCATTCTCCTCTATAGCAGACAGCCCTAAGCTGCAAATCTCCAAAGGCTGAGAGACTATCCTTGGTAAGTACAAATAAAGGGCATGTTTATTCGCTCTGCTCTAACCACCAACCTGGTGGAGACTAATAATTTAAGAACTGAAAGAACATTAGAAACAGAATGATTTGAATTGGAAGGGACTTCATGGTCCAACTCCTCACTCAGAGCAGGGCCAACTCTGATGTTACAGGGCCAACAAAGCCTGGTTGAGTTTTTTAATATATACAGAACGCAGGTGCCACAACCTCTCTTCTGACAGCTTGTTCCAGTGTTGATCAACATCATTTTAAGTTCTTCACACCCACCTCCGATTGAATTCACCCTGTAGCCTCTTCTCGTTTAATGGACATCTCTGAGAACTGTCTGACTCCACCTCTCCTATACAAACCCATAAGGCAGCTGAAGTCAGCAGGCAGGGTTGCCCCTTGGACCTCCCCTTCAGTGTTCTGATCCTCAGACTGGTTCAGACTCGATCCAGCCCTTTTCACATAACTGTTTCTGAACCCGCACTTCTAATACGAGAACCCCAGATGTTTAAGGGATGAGCTCAGGAAAATGAGAAAGATTCCCTTAGTATGCTGCCATTTAAGTTGTGCCCCCTGTTCCTACAGTTCTCTTTGCAGTTTTGCCTTTATAAACTGGTGAAATAAATTTAAGGCCCTTCTTCCTAGACGAGCAAAATCAGTTGCAGTTTCCAGACACCAACAAGCTTGCTTTTCAAGACCAGGCTGCTCACTTCTCTCGCCTTCCCCTCAGTCTTACAATGATAAAGAGTACCTTGGAAAATAAGAGTATAACACACAGTGATGCAAAGCTTACTTGAATCTCAAAATGACCTGAAAGGACAGCTCAAAGATGGAGGAACCTTTTCAGTTTTATCAAAGCCTTTCAGATAACTGCTCAGACTTAAGATCATATATGAAGAATTTTTCTCTGAGGATGGTTTATTTTTATTCATACTGTTGAAGAATGGATCCACAAAACCATAGAGCTACAAGGGGTACAAGATTCATGGTCTCTCTTGTGATGAATTACTGAAATTACAGTCAAAAAGTGAATAGTAGAGGTGGTTTGCCTTTGCAGGGAGATAAGGATTTAGATCACCCATTCTTCACCTGTTTCAACAGTTCTTCTTTTATCTACTTCTTCATGTCTGCATGAAAGAGAATTTTCAGGAAAAGTTTTCATTAAAAACAAGTACAGTAACCTGCTGAGTCTTAAAGAATGAGCTACTTTCATATCTAAAACTTCCCACTGCTCCTAAACACATTTGTGACTTCAAGCAGATTCATCTATCTCATTAATTAGAAGCACTACTAGAGGAAGTATTACTAGAGGAAAGACAGAAAGACAGAAACCTTGAAATTTAATTAAAATTCAAGTACATTTTGTTTGAATGAATATTTTTATGTATGTTGCTACATATAAAATAAAGCTTATTATAAAGTCCTGCCTACCAGTTTTTTACAGAGGAAGAATAATCATAATCAGATAACAAATATTTTGAGAGTGCCCTTAAAATATTCCAATCAAAAAAAAGAGGCACCAGTGCTGACAATGTGGCAGCCCTGGGGCTTTTACCCCCTCACGGGTAATTTTTATACACCATGGCCTGCTCCAAGACGTGTTCAATGGAACAAGATTCATGTTGGTAACATTAATTCAAAGTGAGCTTCCAAAGCACTAAGTTATACATAAACATTTCAGGCTCACATGTGGGAAAATCACCAATAAATTCTGATTCCTTTGCTTTCCATAGGAGGCTGCACTGATTTAAAATTCTTAATCATACAAACTCGTGGAGGAGTTCTTTGCAGTTGCTTTAGGAAGCTGGTAATCTTCATAGACTGCTTGCGTATTGTGAACCATAAAGTCTATCTGAAATATGCTTTTTAATTATATACTCAATCAATACTGCCAAATATGTGATCCCATTTCAAAAGCACTAACAAAAAAATGTATTACTAAGAAAATATCCAGACATGGAAAGCAGACTTATGAAGTTTGGGAGGAGGGAGTAGGGGGAAAAGATTCTTTTTCCTACAGAAGGTAGAGAAGAAAATCAAATCTAGAAGAAATAAGCATAGCACTAGGCCAGAATAAGTTTCATTTGTTCTGTGGCTAAATTCTGCAATAATTCTACTGACATCACCGAAAGCAGATTTGTTTTATTTTATTTTTCTTTCCACAAAGTCAAGAAAGATGTGGATTATCTGGGGAGGCTCACTGGACTTAAGGCAGTTAATGAAAAATCTTACTCTCATGCTCAATGTCTTACATTCTGTTTTGCACGATAACTGACAAGCACAAGAAGACTCAAATAAATAACCATTTAGTTATAGATTCTCTGCTTGTTGTTGCTATTTTGCCCCTTAAAAAAAAAAAAAAAAGAAAAGAAAAAGAAAAAAAGAAAGAAAGAAAACACTAAAGACTAAAAAAAACACACACACACACACACAAACAAGAACAATAGGAAATTCCTCCTGAATCTGAGGAAAAAAAATCTGTTTTTTGACTGGTAAAAAGATGTCTTGAGGGTAACAGAATGCTGGAACAGGTTGCCCAGAGAGGTTATGAAGTCTTTTTTTCTGGAGATATTTAAAACCTGTGTGGACATGATTCTGTGCAACATGCTCTAGGTGAGCCTGCTTGTGCAGGGAGGGTTAGACTAGACGGTATCTAGAGGTCCCTCCCAACTTCAAGCATCCTATGATAGGCAGCAATTTAAATAAAACATTTAAAAAACCTTAATATCTCATTTTAAAAAAAGTCTCAAGAAAGATATTCTTTTCCCAGCTATGTTTCCTAGTGTGCTTTCAGAGGGAGCTGCATTTCACTCGCTAAAACATGAACCATTTTCAATAGTTGTAAAGAAAAGCCTGGAGAAGGAAAGCGAGAGAGCTTTTACCTAAAGAATTTTGCTTCCACAGTCTAACAGAATCAGACAAACAGCAAGCCCTACTTGCCCAATTCTAAAATGCATAACAAGGCTTTAATTAGAACAGTTTTGCACTTGCATCTTTCATCTAGAATCAAAATAATCACCCCATATCAAGCTGAACCAAGTATTTAAAAATTTCAAATGCTGAACACCAAGCCAACTGAGGCTTAAAGGTCAGGCCAATTGCCTCAAGTGTAGTAAGATCAGGCAAGGCTAAAAAATGCTTACATCTTCACAAGATGCAAATAGCCTTCAGGCATTCCATAAGTTTACTCAAAGTGAGATGGAATTATTTATTTGATCAGTATTGCTAGGCTGGATGTCTAAAGACAGGCTTCTGTTCATGACTCTGCAATTTGTTACCTGTATTTCCGTATTGATAGGTCAGATCTATTTCGTAGGCTATGCTATAGTTTTACAGAAACACCATAGGTCCAGTTTCCTCTGGAAAATCACTTTATTTTAGACTTCTTTCACTTATCATCACTTTATTTTAGACTTCACTTTATTTTAGACTTCTTACTATCTATCCAAAATGCTTTTGCCTGCTAGCTTTTCATACAGATGGAAATGAAGCTGAGGTCTCCTCAATAATCATGGGTCCTCAGGGACTACAAAAGAAATTGTTATTGCTCACATAATAACTTTGAGTACAGTATATTGATGAAGCCAAGTCTGCTCTTTCCAGTGATTTATTTAACTGTTGAGTTAAAGTTTCCCTTATATGGAAGAGCTTGTATATTTTTTTAATCAGTCAGAAGTGAATCTCTTGATAACTTTTTCTGGGTTAACACTGGGCATCAGCTAGTTACAGAACTAACAATAATTTATTAAGGATCACTCATGGTCTTAATTACCAGGCTTTGACTGAGCTTGCAATAATTGCTGCATGGATCTGTGAGAGCAACTAAATCTGAAAGATAACATCATCAACATCTCATAAACCTCTCTTTTACCAGTGTCTTCTACCAGAGCTATTTGCAAAACCTTTTTGTCTGCAATTTGTGCTATCTTTGTCTGTAGCAAACCTTGCTCAACTATTCATGACCACAAGCATTCCTCAGTATGGTATCACATAAAGTAAAAATTAACAATATTTCTATTCCTTACATCACCAAGCTACTACTAGAGTGATTCAGGAAGTTAGGATATTAACCACAAGCATATACATGAAAAAAATTGATCTAAAAATCCCATCCTAAAAAACTTTCCAGATTTCCAGATAGGGTGGGCATTCATACTGCCAAATGTAGGTGGTTCAATTCATTTTGATTTCTGAAAAGGCTTCTCCAATAATCAGTTCAAAGACACTTCTAGAAGAGATTTGTTTCAAAAAATACAAAAGGATCTCAAGGTGAACACCTGACTGAAACCAGGAATATACGGATATAAAAAACTCCACAGTGAAATTTGTGGATATAAGAAGACAGTTTAATCATACATTATCTCTTCACACTGGCTGAATTTTGTAAATAAGGCTTTTGATATGACTTGATTACTGCTTTTCCCATATTCTTTGAGGAGTCTTGCCCTCTTCAATGGCTGGACGATGGCCACAGGAAATACATGGCATGGACATTTTGTTTAGAAGGTAAACAGAGATCACACTTTCCCAGACTGGACAAAATATTTTTTATCTAGTCTATGGTTTCTGTGTCAGTACAACTTAGTTAACATTATGGAAATGTCAGTATGTCTGTGGCAGATTAGAAGATGAGGCTTTGTTTGTCTCACAAATTTATGTCTTTACAGTGAAGTTTCAAAGCAGCAATTGCAAAAGCAGAACAGAAAAAGCCCTATCATCTTCTATTAGATTTCTGAGTGGTGTTCAGTATGGCTAAGTAAAAGCCTTTACTTAGAGGGCAAAATTGACTTTATTATCTATGAATAAGACTCAATATATAAACTACCAATCAACTGCATTATTTATTATCGCCCCAGTGCAAGTGGTAACTTTTAACATTACCAGGGTGAAGAGTGGCACTGTGAAAAAGTATTACATGGGTTTAAGCCAATCCATGATGCAGAACTGCAGGGTTGCTTTATTAGCCAGGTAGGTAAATAACGTTATGCATGATCTTGGGTTTGTTCAGAAATGAAATATCTTTAAGTCAGTACTTGGGTGTGTGAAAACCCTGCATTTATTTTATGCAAGTCAGAAGATAATAAATATGAATTATGTATTTTCTAATAGAGTTGGTTTTACCATAATTATTCCTTAATAGAAAGCTATGGCAAGACTGCACACCTTGACAACACCTGAAAGTTAGTCTTATAAGACAGGATGAGTAGTTTACATTAAGCAAATCAAGTAAATGCTTGTCCTATGGATCTTTCACAAATAGAAGATTTGATGGTATTGGTGCTCAGGAAAGATCATTGTTGCTTGATGAGAACTGCTAAATTATTCACTAATATGTGATGGTATTGATTCTTGTCTATTTATTCTTTCTTAAATAAACCAAATACTTTAATACAAAAAAAATTGACTATGCCAATTGATAAGCACTTTTTCAATCCATTGCCACATGAATTTTGCACACAGCTCAAAAAACATCCAAGATTCACATGAGCAGAAGAGCACTTAACAGGCTATAGTTCTGGCTCTAACAGTTAACATCCTCATATCTGTTTTACCACCTGGAAAATGGATAGAACTACACTGATCTTAGAGAAAAGTGAGAACATTGGATTAAGACAGAAGTTAAATATTAATTAAAGAATTTGATATCCTTCACATATTGTTGTTTAAAACAAAGTATTTTAAACAACACATTTTCAAATGCAACTTACCTGTTTCTAGTTCTTGTAGCTCACATTTTAGGACACAGAGATAGGTAACAATGTGCAAATTTTAGAGAAATATTATCTCAGATTTCCTCCTTCCTCCAAGACCTCTTCCTTTCTCCAACTAACTATTATAAGTATGAAGAAGTTATCTTTATTCATAATATTATTAGGAAATAAATGGTTGAAATACAAGAGTTGTTAGCCACTGGGATCAGATGTGCATTCTGCCTAGTGCTATGGGTTGGAAATAGTAACGTGCTACTCTTTTATTTTCAGTTTTAACTGTCCGTGAATTTGTAAGGCTGGACTTTTCTATCAGTGATTCGATTGCAAACATACACTTTTTTTTTCTTAGCTTAGTTGGTTTTATATATATATATATATAATGAAAGAGTGAGTGATTACTAACCCTTCTGAAAGGACATCCTAGAACTGATAAATGCAACCTCTAGAGCACTACTAGAGTGTCCTGGAGTGATTTCACATGAGAAGTGGATGCAGGACACAAAGTCTTCCCTGGGCACATTGCTATCCATACTTTGTTACAAAAAACCCTTCAATATAATCAAAGCCTCATCAGATACTCAGCAGCATTACCTAAGAGGCGTTTCTCTTTTTGATTAATTTCCAGTAAACAACTGGTCACTTGTAATTGAATTTCAGTCCAACAACAAGTGAACACTGACAGTTTCTGATTTCAGACGGCAACTGTAACTGTCAATCAGATTTCTAGACATCTCTAGCAAGTCAAGTAGTGCAGCCATTATCTTTTGCTCATGAAGGACCTATCACAAGCTACTTCCTGAGCCTGAGACTTGGCTTCACATTACCTTATTTTTACCTTATCTTTCCTAAGAACTTTGAAAGTATATTCAAGATCAGCAAGAAAAGTTCTAACAAGCTCTGAAATAATTCGTTTTTAATTTATCCCACAGAAACACCTTTTTAGGTTTAAAAGAAGCAAACAAACAACATAGCAAAGGATAAAATGTTCATTAGATGTACACACTTTGAAAGTTAGCATCAAGAGGAATGGGAGAACATTTAAGGGACTTTAAATTCACTATTGTTTGATCAGCTGAACTAATAAAAGCCTGGTGTCCCATATCCTCCCACAACCCTCTTTTTTTTTCTCTGTATTGCTAATGGTTCCCTTCATAACAGTCCATGACATCCCAACATCTCTGGAGCTATGCCACAGTATGTCCAAGTGTATTCCCAGACCCCTCTCCACTGTATTACATTAACTGCAATTCTCCTAAAAAAAAAAGGTAAAAATTGAACTCTGTCCATATTCTTCACAATGCAGGTATTAACATGGGTCTCTACATCATGTCAGCACCCTTTGTTATCCAATCTCTAAGACTCCAACAGTTTTGAGATCTTGATGCTTTAAATTGGCCAACATATCCATATACTGCTAGAGCACAGAGAGCAACTGAATATGCCTCATTTCCTTAAGCGAGCAGGCAGCAAATTAAATAAAAGACATCCTTTTTGCAGAAAGATGCTCATGTCACTGCTGCCTGCCATTTTAAAATTTACAGTCTTCCTCCCCTAATGCACATCCATTTGAAAAGGCAGACAAAGGAAGCATGTCAATACAAAAATATTCAAAAATATTTCTTAAGCATAGAGATACACCTCCCATCAGTATAAAGGTAGCACAAAACTTCAGTGGGTATTTAGCTAGATAACAGAGATAAAAGAGATACTTTTCTGCCTTGAGAGTAATGCATCATAAAAGAAGAAAAAACATGAAAGGCTTCCTGATATGTTAAATGAGCTAAAATAAGGTTTCCTAAATAAAATACTTGGATCACCCTACACCAGAACAAGCCCTTATAAAGAAAATATAGGGTGCTAACTACAGAGATAATGGAAAATTGACACTCTATATTTTTCCTGTTTTTTCCTGAAAAGACCACAATAAAAAGCCATATGACACACTGTGGGCAAAGACCAAACAGAAGGCTCAGCAATTAAATTTCCCAAATGAATGACATCTTTGACAATTCTCTTCCCTTCAGAAGTCTTAGCGATTTAGTTCTTTTTCTTGTTTGTTTTCCCTAAAAGAAAATGATCAAGATAATGACAGCACTTAATAAAGAGATATGACATTAAAAGTCAGCACTGAGTATTTCTGAATATTTCTGAGGAATGATGCTCTGTATTATTTTTGGTTTGCTTTTTAAAAAAGAACTTCCAAGAAACAAGCCAGCATATCAAGGTGTTCTTAAAAGATCATTAAGACTCCCACCAGCAGAGATTCCACAACCTTCCTGGACTTAAGGACAGGTTGTCCCCTCATCATCATGGAAGTGCTTTTTTTTTTTTT
>JAVCKT010033849.1:1781-13417 GCA_032273925.1 Rhynchotus rufescens
ACCTTCTGTCATGCATATTTTTTCCCTAGTGACATACTACATAACCCATCCATAACCCATGTGGGGCTTATATCTCACCTCTGTATCCACCTTTAAGCTAATTCCTTAACTTCTTCCTTTGAGTCTTTCAATGCTCCTACCCATCTTCCTTCCCTCACATTGGGATCCAAAGGCTGATTCCTGCCCATTGACCCCCACCCTGTTCAAACCACAAGACTCACTTGATTTATATTCACACAATATTCCTTATTCTAAAAATAAGGAATCCAGCGAAATCTTCATATTGAAGGCTAATTAATTAACTGGTTCATTATTATTAGTTAATTAGTAAATGAAGCAGTGCCAGGGACTGCTCCTCTCCCTGCAGCTCGGTTGCCTGTCCTGGCAGCTCGTTCCTGGTTGGCACTTTGCTTGTAGACCATGCGTCCGGGAAGATAAGAGGGTTTAATAACGTGCACCTGCTCTGCTCCATGCCAGTTAGCCTGGGTGCCAGAGGAGGACACAGGGTACAGTTAATTTATGACTACACAGTATGTAGCTCTTGTGTCGGACTACCAATATTTTGCCCTCCCACACTCAGAACTCAGTTGGAGATAGGTTTTAGGTGCTCTTGTGTTTTATAGAGATAAAATGTGTTTAAAAAGCTAATCACCAGTACCTTGCATCTATGATTCTTGTGTCAGTCTACTTTGTTTCCATAAACTTCAACAATATTTGCATCTTTAAAATTGCCATTGTTGTAGATTACTATATTTTGACTTATTCTGAACACTTCCCCAGCAATGGCTTATAGATTATGAAGCTCTGAATATCTCATCAGCTCTGCTGTGTAGTATGGGCCAGAACATTTCCATGTATTTTTTTTTATAATAGCAGTTGCCATCTGTAGTAAATCATCCATAATTCTTAGAATATTCCATACAATCCTTCATCAGGATTTTCATGCACAATTTCTAGCTAATGTTAGAATTCTGTGCTTTATTCCTAGCCTGACGTTTTCTATTTTCAACCTCTAGTTAGAGAACCTAATCATACTTTGGATTTTGAAAGCTCCATCTGTTGTCAAGTACCTGCTTCCCATGGGATTGCTGGGCAGGTTATCAGAAGGTTACATGCATATACGCCGAGCAGTTTGAACTGCATGTTTGAAATTTCCAGGAAATATTTAAATTATTTTAATATTAGTATTTAATTATTTAATTCTAATTACATTACAGAGCCATGGGAAAGAGCTATGGGAAAAAAAATTGAATTTATTAAGTAAAATGATACATTTCTGTTACAAAACACATAGTAGTAAAAGTTAATGTGTCATGTAGTAAGTAAACACACTGTGAGCACTTAGATATGAGATAACCTCTCTAATTCAGTGGTAATAAAACAACAGAAAGGAACTGCTCTAAATCTCTTTGCCTAATGCATTAGCCCCTTCAGCAGAGACTGCTTCTGAATGATTTTAATACCAGTTCCTGATAGTGATATTGTTAGAAGACAAAGCTCCTATTAGCCTCACAATAAAGACAGTTGGCTTCTTTGGTTAAGAAATGGGGTGTGTCTTACAAAATTTGGTTGGCTTTGTGTGGTCTTCCATGACTCCCAGCTTCGAAACTTGTTTATGGGTTATAATGTGTGTCAGTCACTTTTTGAAAGAGCATTTTGTTTTTTTTCTGTAAAATGTTCTGCCTATTTGCTTTGTCATCAGCTGTATTTCCACTTTGCAGATTATTACCACATTTTTAAACACGTTTCACATTTATGTCTGTCTCATTACATCACAAGTTGATGATTAATTCTTAATTGCCTATCACCAACAAATAACATGCCTTCAATAAAAAATACCCTTAGGCTGTGTACTCACCAAAACAAGAATTGTGGCTCCTGTGTTTCAGAAATGTCCAGCGCACACAGGGAATTTCACTGTAAGCAAAAAGACCAAACACCAAAGGACTTCAGGTGAATTTAAGAAACAGAATGTATGGGAGCTTTTCACTGATTTTATTTTATTGTACAGCGTCTCGTAGAAAATAACAGTGAATAATAGATTTTTGGCTGGGCCATACCCTAAACCCGGCCATCACATGTGGCTCTGGATGCTGTGGCAACTGCAGCTGTGTTGTCAAGGTAACAGCCTTGTGCTCAGTAGGCAAAACCAATGAGGATTAAGTACAGATATATTATAGCTAAGCCTCTGTGTCCTTATCAGGGAGCAACAAGATCTGTCTGTTCTTCACTGTGCAGGTGTCCCTCAGGAGTGAGGGAGATGTGCACAGAAACAAAAATCCGTACAATAGACTTGAGATAAATGTCACCCCTGGATTACTCAAACAAGTGAATGCATTGCCCAGTTAGATGGATTAAAAGACTCCACTTGTGTAAGTAGAATGATGATGTAAAATAACATTGAATATTTGAAAAAGTAATGTGACATGCTTTTTATTAGCTTAGAAACAAATAAGATGTAATGAAGTGTAATGAACTTTGGAAGTCTTTTTTGGTCTTTGTTATAGCTATGGATATAACATGGATATGTGGATAAAATTCAGACGAGAGTGTAACACTATAAAAATGATATTAATTTCCCAACAATGAGAAAAAAAACTGAGAGCACTGAGATGCAGAATAGTTTGCAACTATTTTCAAGCACAATATTCTTCCTCATTGCTGGGAATTAATTAACTAATGTACATGTTGTTGAAGTAAACTCGCACCCGCACATGCACGTGTTGCTTGCCCCTCCTGTATTTAAATATAAAAGAATCAAAATAAATATGGAACTTAGACCTAGTTAAAGGAGAAAAATAATTAGTAATTATTTTACTTGATGAAGAAGGCAATTTTAAAAGAAAAGTTTGTTAAACTGCTGTCAAAATAAAATTGTTTTTGTCAAACTTTAAAATATCTTTTTCTAAAGCAAACTTAGAATGTTCCACTGTAGCTGAGGTTTTATAATAAGGGCAAGTGTATTGAAGACATGAAGAATGTCTCCAATGTTCTTGAAATGTGCTTTTCTCTTTTACGTTGTCATCAAACGTGAAAGTTCATTAGCTGTCTTTCTGTTAACCTTATGCCTTAACTGTTCAGCTGGTTATATTCATAACAAACATCTTCTCTTGTGCTATTAAATGCCCGTTTTTTCAACAAATATCAGTGTTGTGTTATCTGCAGATAACGGCATGTGAACCTCTTTCTGTAGTGGTACCCTCTGCATAACTACCTTGAGTCTTGTATAGAGAAGGGAGGTGTTGAAGCAAACTGTGAAATAAGATGCAACTGATTATGATAGTGCTTCTGATTTATTATCTTTATTGCTAGGTTTTTTTCCTACAAGGGGTTCAATCCATACCTGTTCAAGCCAGTGGATTCTGGCCATTTTTGATGCTGCTTTTCTTGCATCTCACTTTTTCTTTTTTTCCCCCAGTTAGTGCACTTGTGTCCCCATTTCTGTTTTCACATATATAATTTTAATTTCCAAGATTGCTTTTTCTTAGCCTTCTTCCAAGACTGTGTTTATGCTACAGAAAGATTCTGGGTATAAGATATTTCTAAAGTCAGTGCATATTTAAGGCCAATGTACAAAACTTAAAATTGATTTTATTTCATTACATCATTTCTAAGGTAGTTGGCACTGTCCTGATAAGAATTCATATCAGAACATCAAGGGAGGAAATGAAGCAAAGAGAACAAGGAAAACTCAGCTATTTCTGTGAGCTGAATATGACGTCAATCCTTTTAAAAATATAAATGTACACTAAAAAAGTAAGAGATAAGAGCATAACAGTAAATCTTTGTATGTGTTAGTATACTTGCAATGCTTTCAAAAACAGTGGACTAAGTCCTGTCAGAAAAGTCCAGTATGGTCTATATACATTTAGAAAGATATTCCTGATCATTCAAAGTAAAAATATCAGGAAATATACCAAGACTTTTGAAAAGTTTCTTGCATTTTACTCCTGTGTTCTTTCCTAAGTCTTTTGCATATATATTATATTCTCATAGATTATGATGAATTAATTCCATTGTTGGCATGAGATTGTGCATTTATAGGACTTTTGCACCGTATTGTAATATTTTTAATTTAGTGCACTGCCCATACAAGCAGAAAAGCAAAGCTATACTCCCGGTGCTTTTTTTTTTCTGATTTAGCTTTAGACTTCTTATCTGATTTACACCTCTAAAACAAGTTTTTTGGGAGGATATCTTAGTAGCCAAAAATCAATTTCTGAAAAGTTTATGGTGAATGAAACATTCAGAGATAGACAGACTTTTTTAGGTTATGAACTTTTGGTCAGGTTTAGGCTATGAAGGTCGAAGACTGTTGGTCACAGTAGCCATCTGAATGAAAGATATCTAAAGACATTTTTGTATTACTGCAATAATGACTAGCAATATATAATCCTAACAGATGTCAAATGTACCTGAAGGTTTTTGCAGATTGCTTTTCCTGTTTTGCTAAAATTGCTATTTGTTATGGTTAAAAAAATGCAAATGTTTGCATCATTTTTTTTCATATGCTTCTGCATATTTAGCTGCACAGCTTTTTTTTTTTTTTTACTCCTCTGATATTTATATGATTGTCTTTTAAAAACACATTTCTTTCCTGAATAGTAATAAAGAAAAAAAAAAGAAAAATAGCCATCAGTAGGCTTTAAGATCTAGCGATTCTTTTCCTTCAATCAATGTATATAGTTTACATATTGATCTTCAAACTACAAGTTAGTTTAATTTTTGGATGGAGAACAAGAACATGACTTTAATTGTAAAACTTAACACTCCATTAGAGTCCATAACCTTCTTAAATACAAATTGTTTGACAGCAGCAGTATTTAAGATGATTCTTCCTGGAGGTTTACTCACATCCAACAAGGCGCCTACAAGCTCTCCTGTCCTATAGGTACTCTAATGTGACTCGATTCCTTTTCCAGGAGACAGAAAAGGGCTCTCAGGTGAGGAATGGTGGTGAGGAGGCTTCTCTGGGCTCTGCTCACAGTTTAACCAGGAGGCTGCTGCTGAGATAAGGAGGTGTAAAGTGGTAGCTGCTGCACCGGAGAAAAGTGAAAAGTAGCTCTCCCAAATGACAACTGTCTGTAAGTAGGAAGATTTTTGGTCCAGAATCTAGGTAATTTGGCTTAATATCCTGTCAAAGTCCCACAATAACTGTCAGTAACATATAGAACTTTCTGCCTCCTTATTTTGTTGTCAAAAACATTGGAAAACAGAATATTTGGGGAAGCCTCAATACTTCTTGTTTGGTTTTTTTTTATGTCTTGATAGAAGTTGTCCATTTTCCAGATTATTCATTGACACAATCCTACCAAAACACATGTGCTTGCCTCTACTACTTTTATTTAAAGCACCAAGATAAAACCAAGTAAGTGTTAGTGATACTTCTACTAAGAGATATTCTTTTGGAAATAGTAATGTTCATCTTGTTAACAGACCTTCAATTTGACTGGGAAAAACTCATAGAAGAGCTTTTTGATCACCAGTTCAGCTTTTAAGAGTATTAAATAGCCCACATACAAAATGATTATTTTAGTACTTGTTGCTTAGGATTTATACTCAAGCACATGGTTACTAATGCAGAACTTTGTTTTGCTCCCCTAGGAGGTATTTAAGTCCTTTCAGACAAAAGAATGCAGAAATCACTCTGCCGCAGTTCGTTTATCTGATAGTTTGACTGTGTCTGTAGCTGATGTCCTGTTCTTCAGAGAAAAAGGCAAGAATTTGTATAATTAATTTACAGGATTATGAGCTTAATAGAGAAAATTTTGCCATCACTTTTTCCATTCGCTGCTTGCGAGGTTGGATTTGTTTGTGAAGACTCCTTTCTCTCTTGAGCTGGATGGAGAAAACGAAGAAAAGGTAAAAATATCTTCTCTGTGCTGCTGCATAGAGGAGAACAATCTAAACAAAAAAAGAAAAAAAAAATAGAGGAAAAACGGAGACGCAGGGAAGGCAGGAGCTGCAGAATCTCCTGAATAGTCAGTATTTCATGGACCTTGTATGAAAGGGAATGGAGGAACTGGGTAAAATTCAGCATAGGGATTCAGTGAGGATGTGACTATCTGTTGTGTGTGGTAAGAACCTTGAATGTATCTGAAGAAGGAGGCTTTCAGGGTATTGATTAATGTTGATTGCTAAAGGCAGAGTTCATTCCCAGGTATCACTTTTCTATGGGACTGCAAACATTAGAAAGCCTAGCGGATGCTCGGGAGATATTTGGAATTTATTAGTCTGGATTTTCACGTGGTTTAAATTAGCATTAGCCACTTCAAGTCAGTGGAGCTAGAAAACACTTTCAAAAAGCCTGTTTATTTTTAAAAGATACTTAAAAGAATATTCTGCTTTCACAGGAATGAAAATAAGGCATGTTTAATAAAAATGTCTTTTGTTACAAATTTATTATTTATTATTGTGATGTTCTTGTTCTATACTGTTGTTAGTTTTTCCTATTGTTTCCATTACTTTACTCCAAAAATCAGTTTTATATTGAACTTCTCTGTTTTTGCTACTTGGAATTTAGTTTTAGAGCTTGAGTGACTGGAGGTGACACCCCATTTTTGATTTTGGTGGCATGCAGTAGTGGCATTTCACTCTTGCTTATCTTTCTTATCTCTCATCCTTTCCCTGTGTTTCGTTCTATGGATTATCTGTAAAATGCTTGTGAAGTTGGCTGGGCTCCCTCCCTGAAATATAGTGTTGGACGATAGAATTGAAATATGATATGGCAAGATTCAATGTTTGCCGTAAAACTGCTGTTTGTTGCATTTGGAATTCACTTTTGTTGTTGTTGCTGGTTGTTATTGTTGCTGTGACTATTCTATTCTGTAATTTTTCCCTTGGTGGGTTGAATTCATTTGCAGTGCAGACTGCAAATGAGTGGGAATGAAAAGTAGCACTTAGCTTCCATTCGGGGCAGAAGGAGGAGGACCCAGGAGTGCTCTAGCAGGCTGCTTGGGAAAACACTGGAATTGAGATACATTGCACATCTCCCCTAATAATTCAATTACATTGGAGGTGAGTTCCTTCTGAACTACTGAATACATTTCATTTAGTTTTGGCAATTTGCTACAGTTGATTTTATTAGTCTGTTCCAAACCCTCTGCTGTCACTTAAATTTGAAACAGATCTTCCAATAAATCTCCTATAAGAAGATTTATAAACTTCTTTTTTGGATGATTGGTTGATTGGCTCTTTTTTTGTTTTCCAAAATTCTCTTGTGGTGCCACTGAAAAGGCTCTATGGCACTTACCTAGTGCAGGTAAGGATTTGGTTTCTTTTTTTCATTCATTTTTCTTTATTTCCTTTTAACCAGATCCCCTCATTTTAATATAATTTCCTTTTTTGAAATTAAACTTGGTGTATGTGGTTGGGAGTTCACTTATTTTGCCCATGAAAGGAAGGTCGAGATGGATCCAGTTATGTATTAAAGTGATGTAATTTTAAATCAAGTCCTGTATATTGCCAAAGGCCAAGTCATGAGCTATTTCTCCTCTCCTGGGTTTCCTGACTAGCTTCATTGAAATAATTCTTCACGATATTTAAAATTTTCACTAAACTCCACTCTATGGAGTTTAACCAGTTTTCCTTACTGTGTCACAGTCATTATCATCATCATAGTCCCACTGTCAGCATTACATTTCTTCTCTGAAAGAATGAGACTGTTTGCATGAAACGATACAGTGATTTTTATGCTCTGAAACATGGATGATCGCACGGTCATTATATTGTTATTTTAAATTTATCTGGGTAAGGCTGTTGAGGTTTTAGCCTTGTACTACGTGAATGAAACTCTACATTTTCATTACACTTGTGCAGAAAGTTTCCTCATAGAGGGTCCTCTTAGACTTGATTACAGCCTTCTGGAAATTATTTTGTAATGTTTTCTTCATTGGATGGGAATTTAGGGGCAGAGAGAGAAGGATTTTTGATTGTGTTTTATTTGCTGTTTACTGACATACGGGAAAGTACATCTGGACAAGGATAGAAAAAAATAGACGGTATAAAAAATATGCTCTAATTTTCCTTAAAAATATATGTCCAACTACAATGTAATAGCTCTTGCCAAAAACTGAATTTACATAATTACATATATTCAAAAAGTCTAAATGTTATTTTCATAATGATAAAGCCATCATTTCTCTTCTAAAGCACTTGAGTTAACACAATTAAGAGTGTGCCAGTCTTCAATTTATCCTTCTTTCACAGAAAATTTTATTCTGCTTAGTAAAGAAAATTGTGATTTTTTTATGAAGTTCTTAGGTATTTCATATTTGAAAGTGAAAATTACTCTTCTTGTCCAAAGAAAAACAATTATCACAACACCTTGAAAATAAGAACATTTTCCCAGTCACTCCTTGACATTTAAAACTGCAGAATTTCACACACATGCACACCTCAACTTTTGTCTTTTCATGTATGTATTTACTAACTTCCTTTCTCAGCTTAGTCTGATTGAGAAAGGAAGATAAACTGCAAGCCATGAGTATTTCTTTCTACTTTTCCTGTGAGATGATGCTAGGAATATAAAATGGATTATTAACTCAACCAGTATTTAATTTACAAAAAATATGATGCATCATATTTTACGGTAAATAATAATAGAATATGTACCCTAAGTCAAATCTTAAATACTATAGTTAATTTTTTTTTAATTCTTTTTTATTATCTATAGAAATACACTTCAGTGTATTGTGTGCCAGCTCTTAGGATCTGATTTATTTGGTTTCAGTCTGTAAATATGAGTAGATACCAACTTTTGGACTGGCTGTCACCTCCAGGTCGTTGAGCTGCTTCTGCTAAATCTATCAATAATAATTTTAATCTGCTTCATCATTTCTGAAGCTCCGACTCTTGGAGTACAGGTTGCCGCTTTTCCCCCAGGGCTGTACATGCTGCCTCTCAAGTCATGAATATGATTAGAGTGGCAAAAATTGAACAGAATATGGAAGTTGTCAGAAATTATTAATTAAAATTGGTCGCAAAAATAAGGTTGCTTTCAAATTCAGTGTGCAGGGTATGTATTTTATAAATAATTGTGCCATATTTTTCATGTGCTAGTGAGCATAATGAACAATCGCATTTAATACAACAGGGAGATTGGAGAGTATTTTAGCAATATTATCGGGCAGTATCAACTGGCAGTGACTCCTTTAGTTATTTGAACTTCTGTCTTCTGTGTTTCTTGAAGAATTCCTTATATACCATAAAAAGTGCATTGCCCTTAATGCTCACATTTCTTGCAACAAATATACCATTTTCATCCACTCTCAATATCTTTTCACTATTTTACTAAAAGAAAATACCGCCTCACATCTCATTCAGTCATTAAGTCTGAGTCCTAAGTTTATCAAGATGAGCAGGATTCTCCTCTTATTTTTCTGCTGTTCAGGGGTCCAGTGCAGAAAGACATGGTGGAATCTTTGGTTTGGAAGATCTGCCCCTACAGCATGTTTGCGATTGTGAGGAGGAGCAGGATGTACTATTTGTTCTGGGTTTTTTGTTGTTGTTGTTTGCCTCTCAGCTGCCTCCCACTCATGAATGTGATTGTGATTCATCTGAGTAAACGTGGATCCTCAAAACAGATTTCTGTATCTCTCTCTGCTATACTCTGTGCACCCTTCAAAGTCAGTTGAAGAAACAGGCATTTCTTCGATTTGTTGGTTTGTTAAGGGTGAGTCCTTACGTATATCTCTGAAACTGGTGGAGATGAGTCACATTCTCTTGCCTACTTAGGGCCCCTACATAGCTCCGGTACAAGGCCACCCATAGGCATCCAGTGAGCTGAGCTGAATCCTGGTTTGTCGTTGTGCAAGCAAGAATTACGCCTTAGAGGGTCCACAGCCTCCTCCAAGTTCATCTCAGCCAGGCTCGTTAAAGAAGGAACATTGCTTCCTTGTTCCAAATGGGCAAGTTACAGTGACCTCTCTTGCATGTATTTGATTTGGCAGAGTTGAAGATGATTTGCTGACCTCTGGTTGCCTACAGTATTGCCACAGCAGATTTCACCCCATCTTCACATTCACCTTTCTTCAGTTTATTGAGCAGGAAAATCTTTGGTCTCTGTTTCTCTTTCCCTGCAGATGTCAATGGATCCTGAAACTTTGATGCAAGTTACAAGTTTAATGAATGTATGGGGTATTTCCCTTTTAAAACATTAAGATATGGCTACATATCTGAAATAATAATATGTTTATATTAATATATACTGAGCTGTTTCAGCAGCATGAAATAAATTTAATAGTTTTCAACATTATGAAGTTATTGTGAAGTTAGTTATAACGAAGAATTAATTCATCCATTTGTTTATGGTCACCTTATGGTAAATGTTGCTATACATGGGCCAAAGACTGTTAGGAGAAAAAAGTGAGTAGATGTGGAACTATACACAAAAAAACCTATCTGATCTAACTATCAATGAGTTTGATAAAACTTGAAATAGGATGATTTTATTCTATAGATAAAACATTAAGACTCAGATAAAATCACTCTAAGTTGTTGCATTAACAAATAATGCAGTCTTTTATATTCCTCAGAGCTTCTTAACTTATTCTTGAATTATTTCCAAAATACCATAAAATTGCCAAGGCACGAAGGAGTTGTTAGGATGTGTAGTCATTCATGATCCAGGTGGGCTTATGTTATTTTCTTGAGCACATTGGTTTATTCTTGGGTATATCCTTCCAAATGCCTGAGACCTGTCAAAGTGACCTGGTTTGTATATATTCTGTGGATAGGGAGGAGATTTATAGTCCAAGTTTGATTCATTTGCCAAGTTTTATGATCAGTAAAATCACAAGAACTGAAAGAGACCTATGAAAATATTTTTCCTGTAATTACAATGACTTCAAGAGTATTTTGTAAAACTATTTCCATTCATTGTAAAACTATTAGATTGTAAAACTATTTCCATTTCTTTTATGGAGGATTTTTATGTTTACATATTAAACTTTGTAAATGTCAACAAAGAAATAAATATTTCTAATGACAAGCACGGAAAACCAAAACCAGATCTTTCCCACACACTGCCAATTTGCATGGAAAATTATTTCTGTATTTTATATTTCCTTTTTCTACTTGTCTTTCGCAAGTGTCCTCTACTGGGGGTTCCTCAGTGGTATCATTCAATGTAAAGGGAATCTTTTACTTATTTTCTATTCCATCTGTTTCTTGTCAACTTTGTAAAGTTGACAATAAGATAGAAATGTTTGCTGCAAAGATACACCTTCTATTTCCCCTGCAAAAATAACTAAAAAAAAAAAAAGAAAAAAAATCCTGTGAATAAAAACAGGTTTTACATTTGGGGCTAGTCCTGAGCATAGACTTTTGGTAGAGAAAGCATGTTAGTGCATCTGATTTATTTATTTTAGTTGTACACTTGCTATTTCTAATTCAGGTTTTACCACAGAATTATCAAAATAGAGAACACCTTAAAGTTAGGTAACAATAACTCTAGGTAGTAATGTACAGAATTACCTTCAAGTATTAAAGATGAGATAGATGTCCTTGATTAATGGTACTTTCGCTGGATCCTACTAGTGGTCATAAAAAGCTGTGCAGAACTGTGCATGGTTTTTACAGCGATAAATTTTTAGACTGAGCCTACCTGAGGCTTTGGGCTGTTAAAAACAAATATA
>JAVCKT010033856.1:0-15053 GCA_032273925.1 Rhynchotus rufescens
AAGTGTTTGGGTTGAATATATAATCTTAACTACCCTTTGTCTGGGTGGTGTTTATCAGATAGGATGCAATCTTGTGTTATTTACAACTTCCAATAAATAGATATTTAAGATAAGCCTGATCATGTAATTAAAGACTTCTGACACGTGGCCAGATGCTCTGCTTTTATGTTTGTGTAAATGAGAGTGGCGGGGGCCTGGGTATCCCAGTGCCTGTGCTCAAGTGGCAGAGAGGAGAGATTAAAAAAAGAAAGAAAGAAAAAAAAAAGGCAGCTCTTTGTCCAAATAATTGCATTTTCAGCATCTAGATGGCATGAAGGCATGGGGACCCTTCTTGCAGGCAAACCCCAGCGTAGTGGGGGTTTGGAGATGACTACCAGGTGTGCAGGGCTGAGGATGGAGGGGAACGGTTTGCACCTGAGCCCAGCCACAGGTGCAGGCAATGAGCTGAGCTGAGCACGTTCTTCATCAGGGAGCTCTGCACCCTCCCAGGATGAGGCTTGGCTGTGTTCCCCACTGAAGCCTCTTTAAGCAGGGCTAGTTTCACAGTGAGCATCTCGAGCTTAGCAGACTGGAACCCATCCTGCATGTTGGACACCGGGATTGAAACCTTGCTTTTAATGTTGAAGTTTTCACCCAGGTAAGAGCCTGGTTCACTGGTTGCATCTTCTCTTTTGTCCTTCCTCTTGCCCCATGGGCAATTCTGATTTCCTGCACTCTAAGAAACTTGTTGGTTTGCAAACAGGTATAATCTTACGAGGAGTGTGGTGAGAGATGCTCTGGGTTGGTTGCACAAATCTGGAAACAAGAGTATTGGAAAGGGATAGAGGAGGGCTGAACTGATAGGTTTTACGTAGCTATCGTGTTTTTCGTGGACTGCTTATCAGGGAGGAATGGCTCCATTAAGGTTTTCTATGTATAATTCTCTCTGGCTTTTTTCTTTCTTTGAGAAACAAGGGATGTGTCTTTGGTTGGTTAGGCAGGTTGCACTGCTCCTGAAACAGCAAGTTATCCAACAGCAAGTATCAGAGCAAGTTATGCCAACAGGAGGCAATTGCAAACAGTGTAGACTTAGAAGTGATCAACTTCTTGTTGCAAACAAAATATTTTATTCTTGAGTACATGTTTCTGTATTTGCACCATACCAAAGTCCATAACCTGGTACAATTACCTCGAGAGCCGGGGAAACAACCCAACCTGCTTTGGGGGTGGATTTTTATTTATTTATTTATTTATTTTAGCAGACTAAACCTTTTTAAAACCTAAAAGCTGCTTAAACCAGTCTAAAGCCTTGGATCACTTTAAACAGCTTGTGCCAATATAAGGACTTAGATTATCTTAAATACCTTAAAGAGATCTAAAGCTTTAATAAAAGAATTTGGGCAATCTCAGATTGAGGATTTTTTTAAGATGGAATGGTCGCCACTGGATGATTCCACCCAACTAGTTCTCATTAGAAGATACTCTGTTTTTCTGTATGTTCTAACTTCTGCTTATTTTTAATTCTTGGGGTACATGAAGCATGGATAAGTGAATGTGGAAGTAGAGTCAGATTCTATAGCCTTAGCTCTACCCTCTTAGTGCTTATGTTTGTGATCGTCTGCAATTTCTATATGTGGCCTGCGTTATTTTGGTTAAATAGCTATCTAATTTTTGGGGGTCAAAAATAATGAATTCTACCATATCATGACCAGACCTTCATTATTCTTTGGGTGGGAAAAAGAAAACCCTCTAAGCACCATTTTCAGTTTGGAATCTTTCAACTTGCTTGTTTAACTTTGGGTGGGGGAAAATCCCCTCTTAGGCTGTGGGAGCTTAATTAAACCTCTTTAAAAATACATATATAAACGGAGGAATGAGTCTTAAGTCTGTGACTTAATGTTGATTTGGACATTTTCTAATTATGGCCTGCCTCTCTGCAGCTTTTTTGTAGTGATAATGTGAGGTCTAATTGCTCCTCCATTTTTGCAGGGTGCCCAGGGTGTGTGTGTGGTTCACGTGTGGGGTTATTTTCCCTCCTCCTCTTAACAATGCATGTGAATTTGCGTTAGCCTTAAGCTTTGTGCACAATCTCAGTGTTTAATGGTGGCGATTGGAAGAGAACCAAATGCAAACAAAATGGCCAGCAAAAATGCAACTGTTGCTTGTGTTTTAGTTAGATTTCATTTGTCATCCTCATGAGCTCCCCTGTGTGCACTATCTGCTCTCCAATCTGTGCTCTGTCACCAGTGCAAACACGTAGAGGCCTTGACGTTGAGAACAAAGTATTTTGGGTCTTTTGATTATGCTAACTGCTGTAATGCACAAGAAACTTTGGAAAAAAAGAAGAAAAGCTTCATTTTTAGAAATACGACCCTTTCAGATTGCTCATTCTGGTTGCTCGCAGTGCAGCTGCTAATGAGTTCTGGGTTTCTGCATTTTATTCACTTAATATATTTATTATTTGGAGAAATAGTGGGTGAGTGCTTGCTTGAAGCGGAATAGCTTTATATATATATTTATTTATTTTAGTCTGCCAAGCTCTGGATTCTCTTGCAGATTGTATCGTTCCTGCTTAGGGCAGGAAGTCAGATGGCTGCTTAGCATATCTGGTGGAAAATATCTGGAAATCTGGGATTTCACAAAACACCTATTTCCCCCTCCCCCCTTAATGTAAGCTTAAAAAAAAAAAAAAAAGGTAGTAAAATAAGTACTTCCAGAAATTCCTTGGAGGTTACACAATGCTGGAGATCTCGGTCCAAACCTGGCTTCTTGAGCAGCTTACCATGTGGATACAGCTCTGGAGGAGCTCATAAATTTAGTGCTTTTTCTTTCTTTTTTTGCTAGTCTCTCTGTCCCTGGGCTCTTTGCAGCTGGGGTTGCAGGGGATGCAGCTGTGCAAAGTGCAGGAGGAAAGTGGGGTGCGGAGGGACCCCGCTGCCGTACAGGGATCCTGCAGAATGCCCTCGTATCCCAGGGTTGGAGCTGTCTGAAGCAGGAATAACTTTGCACCTCCATCCAGGAGAGCACTGAAGCATGTGCTTGCCTGCAAGTGTGTGTTTAATTGTGGCCCTGAATAGCACGGGGCTTAATCACGTTCCTCAACGCTGCTCCCAGTTGAGGCCAGTGCTGGCACCCTGTGGTGTGTGCAATGCTGTGTAGAGGGCTGCTGGTGGAAGAGGCTGCATTTCTAGTCTATGATATAGACTGTGTATCTATAGATGACATAGGAGTTCTGGGAGTTGTGGCTTTGGAAGACACACACAACTTGCACATGGGAAGCTGGAAGCTGACTGGTGCAGAACAGGAGATGGTCAGTGCCACTGCACTGGGTGAACTGGTGAATGTGGCCATGGCCCAATGGGCCGCAAAGCATCCATAGCAGCCCCGAACTTGGAGTGTCAGTGGATTTGAGAGGGGATTAGGAGCCTTTTTGACTCCCAGTGACTTGCCTTGGTGTGTCAGCTCTTGCAGGAGTGGGCTCGTGTGCCCGCGTATGTGTGGGGAAGGCATGAAGCACAGAGCTTAGATCTGGCCCTTGGCTAGGTTTGCCACCAAACTCTGTGTCCAGCAGCGAAATGTGCAGGCAGAAGATTTGCAGGATTAACCTAAAGTCCTTTTTTTTTTTCTTTTTTTTTTTTTCCTCCATGTTATAATTGGGGATTTTTGCTGCTGTGTACTGGGAACAACAACAGGGGATTCTGGACAGGAGATGTCGGGGCCTGTGCTACAAACACCTGTGTGTCCAGGTCCTTGCCATGGGCATCCTAGCAATGCACTTGCCTTCTTTCCTCTTCCTGGTCCCACGAGCAGCTTCCTTAAGGCCCCAAGGCTGCTTCTGTGGAGGAGGAGGATGTGTTTTGTGGCTGGACGTGTTTTGTGAGCCCCAATGTGCTGGGGCAGCGTCCTGAAGCGGTTGCCTGAGACTGTGTCAGAAGTGCCTGCCCTTGCTGGGGTTTGGCTGTGGTGAATTAGCAGAGCTAAGGAATTCCCAAAGTTACTGGGCCAGAGATGAACCTAAGAACGAGTGGGCACAAATTGATGGAAGGTTTGGGCATGTCAGGAATTTAGGTGGAGTTTTCTTTCTGCAGCAAGGTCGGTGTGTGAAACAAATTGCAGTGGGAACAATTGCTATAAATTATTTTCAAAAACGCCTGGACACCGAGGACAAATGTGAAGATTACAGCTGATAACTTCAAAGAGCAAAATTGCCCCATTTGCATTTGATGTGGGGCATTACTCACGCCCAGTCTGCTCCCAAAAGCAGGATATGGGGGTTTGAAGTCTGAAGGGGAAGTGTTTGGGTCACCTCTTGCTGCTGTGGCTCGGTCCTGGGCCAAAGCAGACACCCTGTGACCGCTGCCCAGCTTCTGCCTTTGCACGCCCGCCTCGAGGAGCACGCTCAAAATCCTTTAATTATTGACCACGTAACACAGGGCAGTGTGACATTATTTGCCAGTAATACAATACTGGAGGAACTGCACTCTTCTCTTGCTCCAGTTTTCCCGTAAGGAATCTGAACCATGCGCTGTGGGTGTGGAGCCAGCCCCGGCCCTTGCAGTCTCTGTACGTGACCAGGTTGCCCACGTCCTTGGTGGGACGTGCGTCCAGAGTCGGGCACTGAATGTATGTGGCCAAGGAACCTCTGCATTTGTGCGCAAGCCGAGCCCTCCATATTGCCCGTTTGCAGCTGCTCGCCCCTGTTAATTAGGGGTTAATTAGGCAGGGATGTTTTGGGATTGGTCTCAGGCAGGAGGCTGGTGCATGGGTTTACTGAGTTGTTTAGCTGGGGTGCCCTTAGGTACTTTACAGCAGTAGATTGAGCAAGTTCAACGGGATTTTGCTTCTGTGATACGGGCTGCAAGGCTCCGTGGGCTGCAAGGCTCCGTGGGGTGCCAGTGGGGTTTGGGGATGCTTCCGAAGCCCTTGGGTGGGCTTTTCCCACCTTTGCGGCCCCTCTATGAAGACTCGGCTGGAAAGCACAGCATGCCCTTTAAGGGTCTGGAGTGGGATCCAAGTTACGTGACTGTGGTTAACATATAGACATTCCTATTTCCTTAGTCCTTGCAGGGTGGTAATACCTGGAGGATGGATCATGCACGTTTTCCAGGATATAGGGTCACGGATGAGCCCTCGCTCGTGTAACTCGGGCATCGCAAGTGGAGGAGAAGACAAATGTGGAAAGATGAGGGTTGCAGGGTGACGAGGCAGCAGGACGGGCGCTGGGCTGCGTAGCTCAGAGCTGCTCGTGGTTCGAGTGATAAGGGAGAGCGATGCTTGAAAGATGCTAATAGGACTATCTCACAGCACTGAAATAGGGACTTATTCTTTTTAACATATTTTGTACAAAATCATCGTTTTCCATTTGAACTTCTGGGCATATATTTTCTGGGCAAAGTTTCTTTCTAACCCAATGTGCCGCTTGTGCTTGCTTTTTTCACCTTTGTGATGCTTTATTGCATATAATTTGGCTAAATATTGTTGTTTATTCTCGCAAGTGCTATAGAGCTTGCACTGTCTTATTAAACAGGTGGTTTCCACTCTTGTGATGCTCATTGGCAGCAGCCTAATTACATGCTTTAAAATTTTTTTCTCCTCCTTTCAAATGCCTAATGCTGTCTTTAGGTCTTAATTTCCATCATATTGCACTTGATCTCACGTTGCAGAGGTGGTAATGAGATAGTAACCAGCCAAAGCAGGGTGGTGCATGTATATATTCTTTACTCTGTTTCTTCCCAAAGTGTAAATAATTGCATAGGGTTGGTAGAGAGCAGAGCTAGAATGTTTATTGCTTTCTGTAACATCCAGAAAGTTCACTGTATTTCTGTGCTGGAATTACTGGTTGATCAGGGGAGATAACCACAGAGTGAGCGTTGCAAGTCCAATTGATGCTGGGTGCTCGCATGGTCGTTGTGGGTTAAATAAGTCGCATTCAAATGATTTGAGGATATATATATATATATATTTATTTTAAAATGCAGTTACTTGATCTATCCTCCCAATTAGCGAGGCTGTGTGCTCCTGAACCCGGCCTCTGCAGAGGTGCATTGCTGAACGCTGCTTCCTCCAAGGTGCAGCAGGTTTCAGGAGCAATTACACCTATTTTTTCCCATGCACGCAAATGTGGAGCAGTGGTTAGACCTTGCAGCAGCGGCTGCTGCCTGGCCCTGCCGGTGGGCACGAATCTCCTTCCTGCCAAAGCAGCTCTCGAGCATCTGCAGGGCTAATAAGCTAGAAAACAAGCCCCGGGGAAAACCCTTCTGCCTCCCTGCCTCTCTCGCTGTGTTTTGTTTCCTCTCCTTTCTGAGCGTGCAAAAATTTGCAAGACAAAAGAATTTGCTTTGCATTGTGCTTTTTTTTTTTTTTCCCCCCTCTCCTTGCTTAGTGTCACAGGACTTCACGGAAATACACCTGCCGCTTTACCGCTTCCGGCAGCGGATGCAAATAGAGCATCCTCTCAGGAAAATGCTGCATCCCTTAAAATAAACGCGCCGCTCAGGGCTGCGCCCTGGAATGCGTCTGCAAAAACAGCAAAGCCGCAGGGTAGAAATACGGTTGCCCAGCAGTAATAAAGAGGGGTTTCTGTCAAAGGCACACACGCAAACTCTTACTGAGTTTCAGTGCAGCAGCGCACTGTGGGGGTGGGAGTTTTGACTTTTTCTTTTCTTTCTTTTTTTTTCCCTTTTTACTCCCTCCCTCTTCCTCTTCCCTCCTGCTCCTTGTTTCTCGGAGCTCCCTCGCTGGCTCTGCACTAGGCTTCCTTGCACTGCTGGGATCTCTTTCCTCTCCTTCCTCAACTTCATTAAAAACTTCACCGAAGTGCCCTAGTAGGAAAGAGCTGTGGATATAACTTAATAGATTGAAAATGTTCTTGGTTTTGGTTTCCCCAGAACAAAGTGGGACCTAGGAGGTCTGAATTGACTGCCAGGGACTGACCCTCTGCTTGCACTGCCTTAGTTTTCTAACTGCTTAGTTAGGCTTTAGTTTTTACACTGCTGTTCCCTGTCCTCGTGAAGCCATCCACATCTGGAACAGCTGTATTTATTTCCAGATCATATTAATATCTCTTTATTTCCCAGATCCATAGAGCCCTGGCAGACCAGCTTGCTGATATGTTCTTGAGGAGCTATATGCATTGTTAGGGATCCCATGCTATGCTGAATGTTTCATACGCAAAAAAAATGAGTAATGTCAAATATTCTGATCAAAGAGATCAGAGACTTTTTAATCGCATCCATCCTGTGCTTGATAAAAGCATGTCTGTCCTGCTCTTGGTAATAACAGAAATCCTAAGAAGACACAAAAGGGTCTGTGGTAAAGGTCAGTCTCTGTTCTCCTGGCAGCTCTGTTATCCCGAGCGAATGAATCTCTCCAAAGGGGCTCCAGTAACCCCACCTGTAGCAGTGGGCAGATGCTTCGCCTGGATCTGCTCTCTGCTGCACCTGCGGATGCTGACTGGGTCAATGCGAGCTGGCAGGGAGCATTAGCCTGCTGTGCACGGGACTCGCCCAGGGTGGTTTATGCAGCCAACTGCAAGAGATTTCCCTGCGTGGGCAGCATGATATTCCCTTCTCGGCATGCTGTGAGCTACCTGCTCCGAGGCCCTGCCCTGGGGTGGTCTTCCTCACTTCCTAGGCTCCAAAAGAGCTTCCTCCATGTGTTACCTGAGCCTGGAAGCCTCCTCCTTCCCGAGGCCTTAACACAGGTGTTGGATGCTGCGGAGTGGATACGGTGCTGCAGTAGATCCTATCCAGCCTTCCAAAGCCGGGCTTGAGCAGCCGTACCCTGCGAGACCCGACCGAGGTGCTCGCAGTGTGCGTGCCGTCGGCTGGGAGCAGGGCGGGAACTCGGCGCTGCTCCAGCTCCCACGGTGTTCCACGAGGAAGGCTTGCTAGACACCCGTAACGTGAGATCTCCTGCGCTTCAGACTCAAATCCTGTGGCCCGTATTGAAAACATATGGGATACCACCTTCCCTGTATGTCCTGTGCCATTTTCAGTGTGGGATGGGAGAAATCTTGCTATCGCTTGCCCCCCTGCCCTGCTCTGTTTCTTGTAGCCTGCTCCTTTTCATCTTCTCTTTGCAACGTTTTGAATTTGGCCACCAAAAGGTGCAGACCAAGTGGCTATTGGAATAGGCTTTGTTTTCTTTTTTTCCTCTGGAACCATGAATTATCTCTCAAGACCTTTGACAGAGTGAACCAAGCTACATAACCTGCTATGACACCTTGCTGCTAAGGGGAAGGACTGAGCAATATCTATCAGATTATCTAATTTTGTTACATAATTGAGATATAAAACCGGATTATCCCAATTACTTAATGAGAAAGCTTATATTTTTCCTTTTGCAACAAAACTCTTTGGGTCAGGTCTTCAGATTTTCTGTAAATATTTGGCACAGATTTGCAAAGAAAACTATACACTGAAGAAAAAGCAGACTAGTTCAAAAGCAGTTAGCCAAGTAGGGAGAGGTTCCTGAAGGCACCTCCGGAATGTTTTGGGCTGCTCATCTGTTATATTGATGATACAGCTTGAGTATTAGCAGTATACTGAGGAAAATATGTGGCCGTGTTAGATCACATCATGGTCTAATGAGAGGAAAGGCTTGAAGTTCTTTGCTGCTTTTGAACAAAATTCTGGTTCCTCGTGGTCAGGAAGATGCAGTTGAGACAAAGGTGAAGTCCAGCTAATATGATGATCAGAACAGGGCTATTTCCTTGCAGAGAGGAGAATAAGGACCTATCTACATCCTCATGATAAGAGACAGTCTTGTCTTAAGAGTTTGTAGTCCAATACAAAGCACAGTAGTAGATTTATGATGGCTGAGCTGAAATTAATGTATGTTTGATATATAATGAAATAGGAATAATAATAACTGTAGAGCTAATCAGAATGGAGGACTGGAGACTACAGCAGAGCTGTCTGGACACATGTGGTCCTCCCAAGCACCATTACACCATTTTGAGAGTTGGCTGTTTTTCTGGAAAAGGTTATTTAATCAAGTTCTCGTGAGGTTTTTAGAGCTTGGCTCAGCAGAGTTTGGTCTCACATAGGGTTTTTTATTTTATTTTATTTTTTCTTGTTGTGGTTGTTGTAGTTTATCACAACTTGCTTTTAAAGCAGCAGTTCCCCATGGCTGTAATCTGTCAAGTCCTCTAACTTCTGGACACCCACAAACCTGAAGAGTTGTGCTCTCTCCCCAACAGCTAGAAATGTAGGAATGCCAAATGTACAGAGCAAGGAGCTTTCTATGCCGTGCTAGGGAACAGCACCCTGCTGCTGCGCTTTAGGCTAGCCTCAATTACTTGCTTGTTATCAGGGCGGAGATCAAAGTACATCATTTAGAGAACAAATGCAGTAAATACCTTAAATTTACGTATTGACTTTCTTGGGGAAAAGTAGATTGTCCCAACAAGCTCCAGCTAAGTTCTGGATTTTGCATAAAGAGGGCGAGGGAGATGTGTTACCTGAGGTGTCTTGATGTGCATGATGCAGCGTGATTTTTATGGGGATGCTGCTGCCTGTTGTGTAATTCATGACTCCACACCTTGGCATTGCTCTGGAATCTGCCTAGTCTGCAAATGTCCTCAGGTCTCTGGGTAGCACAGAGTTGAGCAAGTGCTCTTTTCATCTTCTAAAAGCTGACTTAGACATTAGTGATTTAAATTTGTTTTTCCCTACCCTAGGTTTATTTTTAGCATCTCCGGAGAAGTTGCATACCTGTAAAAGCAAAGGCACTGCTGGAGCTTCTGCACAGGAACTGATGACTTTGGGTTAGCCTGGCCTTTCTAAGGGGATTTCTTTCACTATGTAGTAGGCTTGCTCTATGGAAACATGTAGTATATCTCGTGGAAAAAAAATGTAAATGAAGTGTCACTCAGGCTAAAGCCTTTGCCGTTTTAATGCAGGCTGGAACTGGGGCAGTTGTAAGCACTATAGTACGTTCTCTGTTAAATCTGCTGCTATTTAGTATTTCCTTTTCTCTGCTGAGTGTTTTCAGTTATTAGCCTGAGCAAGTATAAATATTCACTGCTGCATGCAAATAAACCAAGCTGGAGTCCTGTAACTTGGTTGCAGATTCAACCCCTCTAATTTTAGGAACAGGTAAATGCAGAGTTGGCACATCAGTTTTCTTTTACTTCTCTTTCTCCACTTTATGCTAACTTGCAGTGCAAGGGTCCGATTGAGAAGTGCTAGGGTTTGGACAAGATTGGTTTGTGCCACATGCAGCTCTTGCAGAGCATGAACTAACCCTGCCCAGGAACTCGCTGCCCAGCTGCATTATCCCAGGTTCCAGAGCGGTGTCCTGTACCTAAATTGTAGGTTGTGTAATTAAAATATAGAATTTAGTTCCCACTCTCACCTGGCTGCATAGGATGCTTTTTCAGGGTACTCATGATCGATCTGAAATGCTTTCTGTCCTTTAAAACGTTCAGTTGCAGGAAAATATCTGTCTTTAAGTTATAGTGAAACTGCTGTGTTCTGCACACTAGGGCTCGATGTTATGGTGACTCTATAATTGATTTTATCAGCTTATTCACTGCAAAATTCTGGATTTAAGCGATAGTCTGTCTGTGCATGCTTCATCCTGTAGTAGGCTTGCTCTAACCGAAGCCTTTTTAGGAGAGTTAAGATTTGGTTTTGGTTTTCTCTGCAAGCTTTTATGTGCTTTGATAGACAATAACAGTTAATGACAGTCAATTATGTATTGTCCATGATAGTATTGCATGTCCTGTCCTACACTTCCAGACTGAATTTAAGGTGTGGGAGGTGACTGCAGCCCTTGACTGGTACCATCCAGCAGCATTGCAGATGTTTCCACTTCGCTTTTTGCTGTTCTTACACCAAACTCCATCCCTTTCCTTCGTCTCTAGCAGATGGGCTGAAAGCAAGAAGCTGCAAACTCCTGTCACTGAGAGCAGTAATTTGTAGTGCTTTTATCCCCAGTTCACTCCTCTGGAAAAGCTGGAGTCAGCAGAAATCCCAGCTCACCAAGCTGCTGGCTCAAGTTCTAGCAGGTGGAGCTTGAAATGAAGCTGTCTGGAAAAATGCAATAATTTTGAAGAAGTTGCCCTTTGCTGAATTTATGCACATTCTGCTTGCGAGCGTGGCCAGTATCCCCAGCGGTCTCTGGCACATTGCTGACTGGCACTTCTCAGTAAGGTAATTGCTAAAAGGCTAGGTCTTGAATAGAGCTTTTTTAGAATTGAGAGGCTCCTTCCATAGAGATGGAGAAAGACAGAGGTCCTTGCGTTTTTTCCATCTAATAGCTGGAGTATTTAGACTCTTTTTCCCTATCTGAAAGGAAAAAGCTCCCGTCAAAGCTCCCGCCGGTGCAAAGGAGGCTTTGCAGGTCTCTGACAGGTTAGCCTGCAAGGAGACCATTGCTCCATAATGCTCCTTCTTTCCCCAACTCTACTGCAAAATCAAGATCAAAATGTGGATCTCCAAAGCCCCTAGCCTACCTTACTCCAGCTACACTGGAAAGTGAATCTCTGGTTGCGATTTATTTTTCTTTCCCATTTCATTCTTTCTGATGGGAACTTTTCTGACTGAGGCTTCACTCCTTGAAAAATTTTATTTCAAGTCTCGATGCCAGAATCTGCTTGGCAGCTAATTGCTCTATTGGTGATTTTTATAGAGTGTTGAAGAGTTTTCTTTTGCATTTGACTTTTTATTTCGTACTCCACCAAGTTCCTTAATGAAGCTTTGCCCAGCTCTTGTAAAAAAAAATGTAAAAGAGCCAGAATTACAATAGGTCTGTGGATGCCTGTGGGTACCCGAATACGAGGAGTATGTGGGAGACACATGAACCTTGACGTTAATAAATGGAGCTGTGACGCTTCGGCTTGAATCGCAGGCTGTGCCAAACTCTTCACTTCTTTATTCCAGAGCACTTAGTAGGAAAAAGCTACCAATGTGAGCTGTGCCTTGGACTGTCGAGGTGCTCCCTGGTCCCAAGGGGACCTCAGAGGGGCGACTTCCCTGGTGTCTCTGTGATCCAGCGTCTTGGCATCCAAGACAGCGAGGTGAAGTGATGGAAAACAGGGGATCCAGTGTTTGGGTGTTTGCAGTGCCTAATATTTAGCTCCAGTTTTGTCAGCTGGAGTTGCTGCTGCAAGTGCACAAGCGTGTTCTGGCTTATTTGGGCAGCAGATTTGTTTTTCCTTATTGGCTCAGGAATAAGTGTGTGCTGCCTTTACTATTCAAGCCATTAATCAGACTGCTTGCTTAACTGTTGGAGGGTCTTAAATTGTTCACTGTTTAACTCAAACGGTGCTTTATCCGGGGAAGTTTACCATGCACATCTCACTTTATGCTTTCCCTCATATATTTTTTGGTATATTTTTTAGTTATTTCTTCTGCCATTTGCTATTCTTGCTTAAATTGCCATGGAGATTTCAGACAAGCTTATTGCACAGCTATCTGGTGTTGATATATGGATGTATGTTATGTTCTGTGAATTAATAAAAACAAATGTCCAGTATGTGACACAACCAATAATTGCACGTGCAGCCCTGGAAGCAGCGAGCTCTCCTGAGCTGCTGAGCATCAGCTTGCATCTCTTTTCCTCTAATGGAGCAGGAACCAAATACTATCTATCCATATTGCTGTCTAACAAGTTGCACCTCACCAGTTCTTTTGGGAATACTGTTTCCTCAACGGCATGCGTGGCTTATTTTGCTTGCTTTGGTGCTGCTCTCCATGCTTCTGCAAAGAGATGGAGGAGCTTGACTGCAGAAAGGTGGTTGAGTCCAAAGCACTTGAGGTCTTTGTTTTCGTACATTGCTTTTGTTGCCCAACAGTATTTCTTAGGTTTAAGATGTGTGTATTTTATTTTTTAGCTGGATTCTTGGGACTGCTGGACCATTAACCCTTGGAGATTGAGGTTTTAGCTTTAGCTCGTGGAGCTGCTGGGGGTATGGATCTTGGCGGAACGTTATCCGTGCACCTTTCCTTGTCAACATGTCCCATGGGAATGCTATTGGGGCTGGTGGGGAGGACGTGCAATCCCTCCCACTCAGCTGTACACACACACACATATAAAAACTCTCTCTCTCTGTATCCCAAGGTGTTAGGCTTCTTAGACCACAGATCTTTTTATTTAAAAAAAAAAAAAAATCTTGAAAATAACTACTCTGTCCAATGCATTTTAAAACTGAATATTTTAGATAATTTTAGATAATTAAACAAATCCTTAAGTATTTGTAGCCCACAGTTTAAAGATGACTTCATAATAAGCATGGGCTGTGAGTAGAGTTTAGATCATTATGTAGTTATTTGAAAGGGAGAATAAAGAACCTGTGGCCAACAGAAACGTCACGTCACATATCCTGGCAGACCTGCTGTTGTCTATCAAGGTACGTCTGAGCTTTCAAATATTAGAGCTTTTCAAAGGGAAACACATGGATACCACCTCTTTCGTATTAATATTTCCTGAGTGCTTTTCCTTTCAAGTGTTTCTGTTTTTGGTGGTGCCTTTTTCAAATTAAAAAAGGGTTCCCAAGCCTTTAAACACAGCATGTGTCCCAAGTGTGGAAAATTCTCTTTGAAGAGTCTTTTTTTCTTCTTTTTTCTTTTTTCCTTTTTTTCTTTCTCTTAAAAAAAAAAAAAAAGGGGGGGGGGGAAGAAAAAAAAAAAAAACAGTACCACACACAACCATAAAAATCCCTGCCGACATAACTCCTGCAGACGTTACACACAACATGGTAAGAAATGCAAGCTGCACTATGTAGCAGAAGTGTTTTTAACTACAGAATCTAGAATCGAGAAAGGGAACATTGCAGATTGCTGATCATAGCTGTAGTTGCCACACTTAACAAACCTTTATCCTATTACAGGTGATTCCTCAAAGCATGCTTATGCTTCAAGGTAAATCCCATATTTAGCCTTATTTCAGCCAACTTCTCACCAAGTACAGTTGCATATTTCAAGGCAGGAGGTTTTAAGAAATACTGTCAGCTTTGTGGTCCTTAGCCTCCAATCTCATTGCCTAAGTTTGGAACCTAAACTCCTATTTTTGGATTTTTTCTTCACTGAACAGTGAACCTGTTTTTCAGCAGTACACTAAAAACAGGACTTGGAGGGATATTAATAGGAGAAAAAGGTACACAACACTCCTTTAAAAGGAAAAAAAATCTAGAATTTCTATTTCGTCAGTGAAATTAAGATGTTTTTTCTGCAGGTGCTCTGAATAAAACATTTTAATGCACACTACAGCACACATGTTCTCAGCTGCCTTAAAATGCAATTGTATTTTTTCTTCTAAAAAGCAGCTATGAGAGCGGACATATATATGATAATTCAGTGGAATTTAAGAACAGAATTTCAACTGAAGCAGGAGTAACTTGTTAAAAAAAATAAAAGAGACAGTTAACACTAAAACAAAGTCTCATAAAGCACATTGTAAGGCAAAGGTAATGTATTTCTTAGTGCACTGAACTGGCCTGAGGATAAGCACTGCTGTGATTTGACACTTCCTCCCAAAAATTCACTAGTCACTGTTGCCTCCCTTCAAACTCAACCAAGTAGGAGAGCAGGATTCGTTCTGTGCTTCCTCTCTCTTGGGTAGACCTGGATATTGAGATATATTTTATACAGACGAAAACTGAAATGTATCTTCATGTAGCTAGAAACAAGGTTACTGCTAGCTTTTAACTTGAAATATCTACCAGAAGCCTGACATTGCCCATGCACATTGTTTGAACTCCTCATCTCACAGCTAGCGTATAAGACAAGAATCTTTCCAGGCTCATTTACTGTGTGCAAAGTTTGTTTGCACAAAAATATAAAAAGCATCGCAGAGTAATGGAGGGAAGTACAGAAATAAGCACTTGTTTTGCTCTTTCCCTCTGACCCCAACCTGTTTTTATCCCACAAACCGGTTTGCGGATGACACGCAGTACATCCAGTGAGGGGTATTACCTGCGACTTGGCTCTGCTTTTTCTGTTTGTAGAGGGTGATGTCAAATATGCTCCAGTTCCTGTCTCCAGGCCTGTGACAGCTCTAAACTACAGCCGGTTTTATTTTTATACCAACACTATAAATCCAGCCATTTGCAATCCAGATAAAAAGCA
>JAVCKT010033858.1:0-36241 GCA_032273925.1 Rhynchotus rufescens
TGTAAATATAAAGATGGCATCTCATCAAGAAGACCTGAAATCTGAATTAGTTTCTACAGAAACAGAGGTAGGATTCAGTGGAGAGAACCAGTAAAACTTTGAGAGATATGAAGGGGTGTTGGAATTTGGTTTTCAATATTTAAGTTTATATATTTCATGTTAGTAGTATTTTCATGCCTAATGCAAGATGTCTTTGAGTATGTTGTGACAATGGAGGGTTTTCAAAGATAAGGACTACATTGAGTTAAAATAAATAATTTGACTGGATCCTCAAGCCATCCTTTATAATGATGAATTATGGATGACCCCTTCCTATGGAATAGTTCCTTCTAGTAGAAGTACAATATTCTGAATGCCATGATAGCTGAATGTCATGATGAGATGTGTTATAGAACCTATGTCTTTAGAGGTTAAGCAACTCTTTACTTAACCTTGAATATATTTTACGGGAGCTCATTCAAAATGTCACAAGTGGTCACAAGTGCAGTTGAATTTTTAAAGTGTTTTAGACAAAGTCACTGAAGCAAAATCTATCAAGAGCTGCTAAACTAAAAGATACTGAAATATGCAATTTCAGCAGAAAGAATGACCTAGTCCTATAAAACCTTCTTCAGATATGATGGACATAAATCCTCTTGAAAAGTAGGAGGATTGTCTACACAATTATGGGTAATACTTCTTTTTCTATTTGGATGCAAAAGTCAGCCCTGAGAAAGTGGGTACATTTGCTGATTAATGTCGGGGTTTTTTTTCTCCACTGATAATACTTAGCTCTTATATGGCAGATAAATATGCTGTTTAAAATGCACTGAAGTACTGTTATATCTGATTATTACATTTGAGAGAGTTTTTTTTAACTTCATGTTTTTAGTTTGTAAAATAATATTTAATTCCATTAAGCAATTAATATGTGTTATTTCATTGTAGGAAAAGGATAACATCAGAGGTGACTTAACGGTTCACAATACAAATCGGGAATCTCAAATTAAGCAATTGCAAGAAAAGGTCTTGACTCAGGAATCGAATGTGGTCAATAACTCTGAAAAGCAGGAAGCTTTGAAAAAGTCTTGCCAGCAAATGTTGCAAATCCATCAAACTCTCGATTCGCCAAAACACAATTTAATCATGGGTTATAAAGACACTCCGAAAGACTTCCAGGATTTACTTGTGGATATGGCTTCATGGGAGTCACCTGAGGTTGTGAGAAAGCAGGATACAAGCGTGGAACTCCAGTCAGTGCTTCACTTGACTCCCTTTACAGAAGTGGACAGCACAGATTTTGAAATGATGCACGCAAGGACATCTGTGCAAGAAGATACCCCAGAATTTGTGGGATATCCAAATCTGTATGAACATGGCAGTGAGGAAGCAGCAGTGGGAGTAGATGTGAAATCCCTAGTTTTCTCTGAAAGTACCTATTCTGTGGATGATGACCAAGATATAGAGAAAATTTTAGTAAGTGATATTTCATGTCATGTATATATATGATGTCATATAAATGTCACATATATCTATTTTAATATATGTTTATTTAGTTTTAAACCATGGCTTTCAGTGAACTGTAAAAGCTCTCCATTTATACGGTAGGTGAACTGTAAAAGCTCTCCATCTATATAGTAGAGTGTAAGGCAAAATTGTCTTACAAAAAATCGTCTTTGTACTTTTTTTCTTCTAATGGAAGTGTTCTGTGTACTCATGTCTATATCATTTGATGGGAAGATGAAGTCTGTATGGCTTTGCTTCTGAGAACCACAGGAGCTGGGTTAGAAGATTTTATTATTAATGGCTTTACAGTATGCCTAGAAGCTCTGCTCGTGTTACAGGTGATTTTAGGTGCCCTAAGGTGCTTTTAATGACAAAATTTGGAATGAAAATTAGTGGCCCATATGAAAAGACACTTTGAGTTTGACCAAGGTGGTGAGTTTGTGCCATGCCTTGTCAACTCCAGTCAGCCTGCTGCTAGAAAGGAGGGATTTCTTTTGCCCCTTTCCCTCATCTCTGGCCTCTGCCTTCGTGCATCCATCCATGGGCTAGTGAAGGAGCTTGGCACAGCTTACTTCATTCTGGAGCTACTCTCTCAGACCAGTCAAGGAGCTCTCAACTTTCATTCATTCAAACTAGTCTGATGAAGATTTTAATAAGTGAGGAGAGGGGAAAAAAAGGCAGGAGAGCTCTAGTTTTGTTTCATCGTGGTATTTGCTGTCTTTTAACACTGTGCTCCAGAAGGTGTTTGCCAAAATCTGCAGCAGAGACAAGGAGGCTTTTATTGCAGAAAACTCTACAGCTGGATTAACAAAACTAATGCTAAAACTTATTTCCAAGCAGGTGAGAGAAGCTGATAATCTAACCTTAACCCCATCTGATTTGCAAGATGACACAAGATCAACAGCATCAGCTGTAGAGGTGGCGAGTGATGGATTTGGCAGCAGTAAGTGTAATGTTCATTCATAAGTTCAGTCTCAGAAATATTATAATGCTGCCTCTTCCTTCCATAGTCTTTAATTTCTCAATCTTTTATTGGTGTACCTTTTTTCAGGTTTCTGGTTTACTTAGAAAGACTTCTATATCCATGTTAATGGAAGTCTTCTTTTAACTTTTCATCCTTGTGTATGGAAAAGGAGGCACAGTATTTTAGCAGTTCTTGACTTGCAACATTTTTTCTAGTGCTGAAGGCAATTTATTAATTTATTACCTTTTTACTTGTTTGATTTAGTCGAATCAATCTTGGGTAAATCTCAACTATCTAAGCTGAGATGATGCTGCATGTATACTAGCTGAAGAAATCATGGTTATGTTTGCAAATATTTATCCTAGTTTTAAGTTCCCTTCAGTTTTATAACATTTTTGAGTGTCTTTTCCTTTAGATAACAGCTCCAGTTTGACAGCTAAACTAAAGCAGGAACTAGAAACATCTGACCGTCTAGATCCTAGTTTTTTGGCTTATCTGCAGTGCCGGGGAATAATTCCAGATATTATGGAGTCCATGAGAGAAAAAGAAATACTTTCACCACAGCTGAAGGTAATATGTGATTAATGTGAGCATTCCAAGGAATATAAACTAAAATAATAGCAGTGAAATGCTAATTTAAAATGGGGTTAGCTGTTGCCTTTACATTATAAACTGCCAAGCTTACAATGTAAGCTGCCTTCCAGAATGTCTAATGGACTTTATTATGGTCTTTGGCAAAACGAAGGGAGATGTGAAAAGCCAGGGAATTATTGCTTCTACAGTTTCTTTCATGGATCATCAGTCCAGACTTAGTGACAGTGAGGTGCATGTTCAGATGTTGAGTGTTTAGCCAGAAGCACACTGAAGTCTTCAGACTCCTTCTATTGTTAATGTTTACTGAAGTGTAGCATGTTTTGGCTTTTCCTCTTGATGTAGTCACTGTTTTGACTCCAGCTACAGAAACTATAACTCAAGCCATTCAATGAAGTGCCAAGTATGAATGCCAAGAGTTAAAGAAAATCTCCTGGTATTGTTGTTATAGAAGCAAGTAACATGGAGAGAGTGCTCTGCATTGGAGCTGGGATATTTGGATGAGATCTACATAGTAAAGGACTTTAATCTCCTATGACCTTCCTTGGAATGAGACGGGGAAACATCTGCACATGATGTAATGGATTGTAAACAGGGAATTTATTTAAAAGAGATTATTTTGCCTGACAATGTCAGAGGAAATAGTTTCCACTGTGTAAATTATCTAGACAGATTACTTGGGAACTGTTATTTCCATGTAATTTGCTACAATAAGTCAAGGTTGTCTAAATATGTAATTCAGTTTTTTAGCCTCTGAGGGTTGTCTAGCATCAGTGGGGTTTAGTTACTTGACTTCATACTTCATAAAATTTGGTTCAGGGCCAGAAAAGTTCCAAAACAACAGAGGTAAAATAGCAGTCCTTTGGCACATTTGCATGTTGACTTGCACAGCAGTAAGATACATTGGGGTAGGCTGCTTTTTGTACTTCAGTGTTCTGTGTGTTGACTGCTTGCTTAAATACCAGGCTTACTGGTTAGGAGATAACATTCTCTGGCAAATGTTGCTTAATAGATGATACTTGTGTGTTGTGTTGCATAGTAGAGCAGAAGTGTGTGCCTCTATCGAGATCACAAGCTGGAATGGCCACCTTGACCTCACTGTCTAGCTGCACCACCACAACTGTATGCTGTTGAGGTGGTGTTGCTTGTGTCCTAACACTGTGCGTTTTCTTCCTTCCTAGATGGTGCTGAAGATGGTGTTTGAGGAGAGCCGCAAGATACTGGCTTTGTCGGAGCATCCCGTTGATCTTGGGGACCAGAAGAGCATTAATCAGTGTGGAGCAGCTATGGAGGGATGGCAGAAGGAAGGCCGAGCCTTTCTGGATGCTATAGAGTCCCTAAGAGATTACCTTAGCAAGGTAGCAGCCAGAGGAGACAAGGTATCGCAACAGAGATGACTTGTACCCTTTTAGAACTTAGTTACCAATTCTTTATTTATACATGCTAACATATATATGTATATATATATAATGTACATATGTAAGTATGTATAAATAAAGAATTGTATGCATAAAATATGTATAAAAACATGCAAAATGCATGTATGAGGAGCAGGAGAAGCAGGGCTTTCTTTCTGAGGTTTGAACAAGCCTCTCTAACACATTCTAATCTGCTTAAATTACAAAGTAGTTTTATGCAGTAATGATATGAAAGACACTTCCCAGTTGTAGGCCATCTAAAAGGTGTTGGAGGGCTGTACGTGGCTTGCAAGGTAGAGATTGATGCTACAGATACCAGTAAGTATGCTTGTTTTCTGCAGGAGCATGTGGATAATACCAGTGACTGGAGAGGAGAAATTCTCCAAGCAGTGCACAGTGTGTTTGAGAAGGAGAGAAATGTGTTGCAGATCGACTTAAAGTCTCACTTCTGCAATCCTGGCTCTGGTGATGAAGGTTCATTAATGGAAAAACTGGAGCATATTATGAAACAACAAGTAAGAAAACCTCTTAAAGTATTATGCTCATAAATCTCTTCTTCTATTCCACTATATATTATTTTAAGAGTGCATATGGGCATGACGCATGGATGCTGTGGTTTTACAGTTTTATCACATTTGTTCCTAAATCTTAAATTCTGCACATTAATCCAGATTGTGTTATATCAGTGTGTTTTCTAATCTTTATTTTGGGCCCCTTTTTTACCTCGGGCTTCTTGTGTGTTGTTATAAAATCTATTGATTGTTATATTTGGCAGCCAAAGAAAGTAGTGATCAGGAGATTGTGCTAGTGAAAAGGAAATAATTGTTGAAGGGGGTTGGTTGGAGGAAGACTTCCATCTGGAGCATCACAAACTTCTCTTGCAAAGGATGTATTTTGAACAAACCCTAAATATATTTGGGATTGTTTCATGACAATATTAAGCTTTTCGCTGCAGGCCAGATGGTTTGTAGTAACTATTATGTGTAAACTATTTTTAGTAACTATCGGACTATTTGAAAGCCAGTGAAATTTTTTTTTGTGTTACTTTCAGTTTTGAATTATAATGGGGCATCAACGTAGTCATTTGAAGTTACCTTTTTATAAAGCTACTTATGCAAAGGGTTCTCTGGGCTTTATCCTTGTAGGAAAAAAAGGGAATAGCTTTGCAAATTTAATGGCACTTGGGTCCTTTTCAGGAAGAACAGCGGCAGATGGTTGTAGAGCACCTTTTCTCCTCGGACAGGAATAGCTTGCTTTCCGAAATCCAGGACCTTCGGGCTCAGCTGCGCATGACACACCTTCAGAACCAGGAGAAGCTACAGCAGTTACAGGAAACTCTTACGAATGCAGAAGATCATGGGAGCAAACAGGAACACCAGCTTCGGAGAAAAGGTAGTGATCATCAAGCTCCTGTCACCTGAGCTTCTGTATTTTTTTTCTCTTTATTGACTAGAAAGATAAAAGGCAAAATAAATTGTTCTGCAAAGAAGCAAGTGCTGTACAATACATTAATGCACTCCTAAGATTTTAACAGAGGAAGAGCAAATCTTTCTGATATTGGTGGTTAAGACAAATCTATGTGAAAGACGACGAAAAGCTTTAAAGTAACCGAAAGCAATGCTTTTTAAAGGATGACTCTTTGTCAACCAGGCTATACATATAGACAACCCAAGAAAGATGATCAGAAACCCTTGATGATTTTCAGGGAATATTGTGTATACATTTTGGTTAGTAAATGGATGTTTTTGCTTCACGATGCTTAAAATGATTTTGCTTCATGATACAGTAGTAACAAGTTGTTTGAAGTATATTGCAGTTCCTCATGTATGTAGTGTGATCCGATCACAGCAAAGCTGTGATGTGTCTATGTGCCTCTTTTTGCTTATTTCTATAATTTTTGAAAAGAAACTAATCCTCTGGACAAGAATGCTTTAGTCCAGCTAATTTACCTACAGTTTGAAGCAACATAACTGACAACATCTTGCCACGTGCACTGTAATGCAAATGATTGTTAACATTTTCTTATCCCAGTTGAATTATTAGAATACAAGCTTCAGCAAGAAAAATCTATTGTAAGTGGCTTGCAGAGCACCTTGGCTGAGGAGCAGAAAAGAGCCTCTGAAACATGTGAACTCTTGAAACAAGAGCAAGCTGCAGTATCAGCCCTGAAATTGGAGCTGTGTGAAAGTAAGCGAGAGAATGAAAGACTACAGAACTCCCT
The DNA here is from genome assembly GCA_032273925.1 of Rhynchotus rufescens. Classification (NCBI taxonomy): domain Eukaryota; kingdom Metazoa; phylum Chordata; class Aves; order Tinamiformes; family Tinamidae; genus Rhynchotus; species Rhynchotus rufescens. The sequence goes on from JAVCKT010033858.1 coordinate 6,680, forward strand.
AGAAGAGCTTCAGAGGAAAATAAACCAGTGCTGGTAAGAGGCAGGAGTGGGGTGGTTATTGTTTTTGTTTTCTGATTTTGGATTTTTTGTTGTTGTTTCTTTTATTTAGTTGTTTGTTCGGAGTTTTCTTGTTTCAGAGTGCTTCGGCAGATCTGAAGGAGCTTTATACTTACTGGGTCTGCAAATGGCTCAGAGCTTGGACAAACACTCTTCTCTCACAACTCTTCTCCTAGGCTTTTACGCAACTAATAGCTCTAAACTATTTCTGTTTACCTGTAACCTTGTTTGGTTTTCTATATCTTATTCTTACTATACATCAATGTTTTTCTTTCCTCTTATCAACTTTACTTTGCCAGGTAGATAATTTATCATTATACTTGAACAGCTAGTAAATGGGGTGTTTCTAGTATTGTGTGCAGGCAGATAAGCTGTTTTCAGGTACTAAACAGCTGTGCCTGGAAAACTGACTTTCTATTTACCAGAGGTCATCTTAGGGAAACGAGCCAATAGAGCAACTGAAAAAAGCAATCCAACTTGGCTTGCTTGTATCAGTGATGAAGGATGATCTGGTCTGTGTGCAGTTGTAGTGTCATTTTGAATGTTGTAGTTCTGAATTGGAAGCGAAAGAACAAGATTTGACAGCTGCACTTCAAGATCTGCAGAGCGAGCGGCTGAAGGAAGCGGAGCTACGACGTTCGTTTGAGGAACGGCAGTTTCAGCACAAGAAAACAGACGATGAAAAGACAAAGGCCTTGGAGGTAATTCCCTACATCATAATGCTTCCAATCCAGTTAACTTCATGAACTGAGGGAGATGAACTAACAGAATGTTGGACTGTAAAGAAAATCACTCAATGATGCATGTACTTGGCAGAAAAGAATCTGAACCTTTCCAATATAGCTTGTATTTTTGGAGGTTAACCAAACTCTCTCTTTTTTTTTTTTTTTTTTCCCCTTCTCTCCCTCCGTTATTCCCTTTCTTCTGGACTGAACAGAAAGCGGGCGGATGAACAGCCTTCTTCTATATAATCATGACTCAGTCCTTGTAGAAGACCTGTAAATAACTGTTAACAAAGCAGGAGTGATAGTGGTGGAAAGATGATCTAGCATAAACCTTTGGTGAATTTAAAACAATGCCAAACTCTATCAGATGCCTTCAAAACAATCCTTGTTAGATGTCCTAAATGGGTGTACACAATTTTGACTCTTATTTCTTCCTTGGCCTGCCCTTATTTACAGAGGGGAATAGCCCTTTATCTTTCTGATAGGTCTTTTTATTTTTTCTTCTGCTCAGGTGGTAGACATGGGATTTGTGTCTTCCACAGTGTGTTCCACAAACCCACTGCCCATGCAGAGAAGGCAGAGACCAGTTTAGCCAAGGCTATAGAGAAATTGCACGGCCACAGATGCAGTTTTGCAGTAGATTAAACTGTTCGTGGTCTGTGCTGCCACAGTCCTCCATTCCCAAAACCTCCCTTGGCCCAGCACTGCGGAAGGCCAACGGTGCCCATGGATGGCAGATTTCTGCTGCCTGGAGGTCTGAGCTCGCTTTCTGCAGGAGCAGATGAGAGCTGGTCCTGATCAGAGGGAGGTGCAGAACCCCTGCCAGGACTGGAGCGCTGCTAGTTCTGATCTTCTCCAGCCACTGGGACTGTCCCCTCACTCACTCTTGCCTTCTGCTCAGCAAGGGCAGTGAAAAGGGCTGGTGTGACAGACCAGGGGATGGATTGTTATCAGCCTGTGCTCTGTTCTCTAAACAAACAGCTGTAAAATGCAGAGATTTAACGTCTACTTTAATTGCTGAGATTTTCGATTCTTTTTAAACCAGCATTTCTACTTCAGGTTTCTCTATGAGGAACTTACCATATGGAGAGAAAAAAAATGATGGAAGATATGTTGGTATGTTAGTATGATGGGTTGTTATTTTTTCTTTCCCCACTTTGGTTTTTGTTACTTTATAATCATGATGGTAATAAGCATGGTCCTGACAACTAGTCTAGTATAGCAGGAGTTTTCAAAGGTCATTTATCTTCCATTTAAATTAAGGCTTTTTGGTGCTTTATCTATACTGTTAACTCCTGAATTTCTTCCCAGGTAAAGCAGGAGGTTGAAATATTGCTGAATATTTCCCTGCCCTGTAAATGAGTCCTTGGGCTAGAATATAACAAGCACTTCTCTCTTTTGAACAGAAGCTGCAGGCTGCCTTGGAACTGCAGGCCGTGCACAACAGTCAGCTCTCCGTGTCCTTGGAGCACGAGCAGACGGTGAACGACAACCTCCGCAAGGAGCTTCAGATCGAGCACTCGCGCTGCGAAGCTCTGCTGTGCCGAGAGCAGAGCAAGCTGTCCGAGCTGCAGAAGAATTTGGACGCCGAGAAGAACCGTTCGCTGGAGCTCCTGAATTCCTTGAATCACGAACGTATCCTGACGGAACAGTTGAGCATGAGAGCCAAAGACAGTGCTGCCTGTCAGCACAGGGAGTCGCTGTTAGAGCAAGCCTTCGTGCGAGAGCTCCAGGCCCAGCTGGAGGAGGAGAGGTCCCGAACCAGGGAGCTCGCTGCTATCATTGAGAAAACACACCAGAAGGCCATTCTTTCCAAGAGGCAGCTGGAGGCTGAGATGCAGATGTGCTGTGAAGAAACCCAGAAGGAAAGGGAGATCAGTAAGAAATTGCGAGCTACACTGGAGTCTCTTCAGAATCAAAAGCAAGAGGTGATCCGATCCTTGGAGGCACAGAGGGAGAGAGAGGCAAAGCTAAAAGCTGACTGGGAACGACTGCAGTCACTCTTCAGGACAATGAAGGAGCAAGATAAGGACAAGAAAGAGGAGCGAGAGAAAGAGAGAAGGCAGCAGCAGCAAACGGAAGTAGAGAAGCAGAAGGACTGGCAGAGAGATCAAGAGAGACTGGTGAGAACACTTAGTCAGATCTCCCTGTCAATTGAAATAGCCACAGATTGGAAATTAACCCTGTGGATGATGGTCTTAAGTTGAAATGTTTCCTTCCCTTAAACAAAGTGTTCTGAAAAATGTGTTAGACAAGCTGTTTTCCTCAGTGTCTCTCTATCTAGCTCTTTCAGGGGCCTGTTGAGAATCACAGAGTGGTTAAGGTTGGAAGGGACCTGTAGAGATCATCTAGTCCAACGCCCTCTGCTCAAGCAGTTTCAATTTGTACCCATTACCCCTTGTCCTGTCACTGGCCACCACCGAGAAGAGTTTGGCCTCATCTTTTTTTTTAAGGAATTATCCTAGCACCCACATTAGTATCAAGAAAGGAAGGGCGAGCTGTGATGCGAGGGTCCCATGATGCAGGCGTGTATCATCTTATACCCCTTGTGACATGTGGGAAGTCCCCCTGATGGCTTAGAGGACCAGATGACTCATGTTCCTGGTCATCTACCCCCAGCTCCTCTGCTATCCCTCAGGTTTTGAGAGACACTGGTAGTTCCTTGTCATCCCCCTGATGTTCCACCCCCTGGTGCATCCCCCTTCCATTCTCAAAGCCAGGCTCTGCCAGGCCAAGGTGAACAGATATGAGACACCTCATTCCATGGTGGGACCAGGGCCAGTGTGAGCTCAGCCAGCAGGTGGCTCTCTGGGAGCAGGTCACCAAGGTCCTGTCTGGGGTCCACTCAGGTGGCTCTGTCCTGAGCTGGGACACAGCAACACAGGCCTCCAGTGCCAAGCAGAGGAACCTGCATCAGATATCAGTGAGATGTGAAACATGGCACTAGAAACTTCATTCCTCTGAGAAACTGCTCCCTTCCCAGTGCATTTGCCCCAGGTTGTACCTGCAACCAGTACATGACTTTAGATCTGAGACTTTCCAGAGCTGTCAATATCCTTCATATACTGCTGTTTCCTAGACAGAAGTGGTCCTGAAGTAAAGCTGGTTCCTGCGGGCAGGGACAACCTCTTACCAGAGCCACCAGGGAAAGGGCATGGGGGTGGCCGTGCTGCACAACATTGCTCAGATGCTCTGCTGCATTTCCCCACAGGAGGTCGGCCCAACCATGGTGGGAGATGAACATTCGGATCCCAACCTGATGAACTACCTGGGGGCTACAAAGAGAAACATGTTGGGTAACCACTTGTAAGTGTTCCTGTGATGCATCTCATGCTCTTGTCTCTCCTCAGTGTCCCAGAGCTTCCTGCCTGTCCACCATAGCAAATTCGAACTGCACAACCACCTTTAAGCTCAGCTTTAGGTTGCCAATGAATAGAAAAACTGAATAACACTTTCACAGACCTGAATTACCCAGTTACTTGCCTCAGCTCTGTCCTGCGACACAGAGCAACACGTCGACAACAGCTCTTCATCCACAGGCCTTCTCTGGGAGTGGGTTGTATTGATGATCCTTTTAATAGGTTTGGTTGGCAATTTTCAAAGCATTTCATACAATCTGAGTCAAAATGTCCTTCAACAAGGGCGAACTGTGTGTAGAAGCTGCCCCTTTGAGGTGTTTGTACAAACTGTTTGCTGAGTGTAGACCCGTCTTCTGCTGCTGCCAGGCGACCTCACAAGCTGATTCCCAACCTGTCTGATCCCTGTTGCGGTTCATCTGAAGTCTCTCCCTTTTACTGAGCGCCTGTGGCTGCAGAATTAGAGCTGCTCCCCATTCCCCTCCTGACACCAACCCGTTTGCCCCATCCAACCCGCATACGTTTTATGCTTCTCCATGTCCCTGTGCATCTCTGCCCACACTGAGTTTAACACCCTCCTTCAGCAGAGTGCAACTTGTAAACGTTACTGAATGTTCTTTACATCTTGTCCCACTTTTTTTTTTTCCACTTGATATTTCATTTTTTTTTCTAGAGGAAACAACCAAAACAAAACCAAACACAAACAAACAAGAAAGAAAAATAACCCCCAAATATGAACTAAAACAACAGAGGCGAGCAGACAGATTTCTGCTGAATCTTGCCCACTCGCTCCATGGTGTGGAGAAGGAGTAGGAGGAAAACCAGGCATTAAGCAGGAGACCTCTCCTTCCCACTCTCTTTGCAATTTCTATCAGCTGGACCAGGAAAACCCACCCACACAGTACCAGCCTGGCAAACATCGAGGTCTAAGTCCTTGATTCCTGCTGCATTACAAAAAAATAAAAGGAATAAGTGGGAGAGCAAGCGAAAAAGAGAAAATTAAAAGAGTTGAAGGCCCTTGATGAAGAGAAATCCTTCCAAGAGTCAACTCAGGCCATCACCGCCCACCTGCATCTGCAGGAAGACTGAGCTTGTAGACCTCCTGTCACTCCGCTCGCTGCCTGGCAGGGCCAGGGTGGATTTGGCGGCGGAGCCGTCTCTGCGCTGCTATTCCCAACCCCGTGGGCGGCACCAGGATTGGCAGGAGCGGCAGCTTCAGGCAGCTGCCTGCAAAGAGGAGCCCAGCAGCACACAGGGAGTTATGCAATGAGAGACCCAAGGAGGAAGAAATAAACAAATAAATAAGAGGTGAGGCTTGAGGAAGGGCTAAAAAAAAAAAAAAAAAGAAAAAAAGTGCTGCTGGTTCCTGAGAGATAGGAACAACTCTCTGGGATTCAGGGGGAAGAGAAGGCAAGGGAAAGATAAATAAAATGCCTCCTTATTCTCTGCCCTGACAGTCAGGGAGGAGGTGCAGAATTATAAAGATTTTACTTCTGTTGTGGAGAAGGGATGCAAGCCTGGCTGGTAAATTGGCCCCACCTGCTTATTGGTATGATGGGAATTAGAGTAAGGGTAATTCTTCTAGATCTCTGTGGCACATCTTCCCCATTTGCACGTGAGCAACAGGAGGTGGAGGAAATACCTCCCGAGGGATGGGGCCACTCTGTACGGCAGCGGTGAGCTGCCTTTCCTGGCAGAGCACAGCCAGAAAGGCAAAGCTTTCACCCAAAATGGATAAGCTGTCCTCCTTTAGCACCCCTTCCTAGCAGGCTTTCCTTCCACCTACCTCCAAGGGGGGCTTCACCAACAGGAAACTCAGCTGGTGCCACCAATCTTGTCCCCCCTCCCAGCACTCTGGCACTGAAAACCTGACCTGATGAGCTCCTCACGAGCATGAAAGTAAAGGTCTAAGTGGTGTAGACCAGCTGGGGCACTATCATATGTAAATGAACAACTTAATCACCGGTAATAAGGGAGAGAAGCAATCCTGTCAGGCAGCTCTGCCACTAGCTACTGCAAATGTCACCTCATCAAGTTCCACCAGCTGCTGGCGTGCAGGAACACGTTGCTGCCACGTCGGGGCGGAAGCCCAGGCACATCTGGGGTTTGGGAGGGGAAGAACCGGCCTCCACAGCAGCCTGCTCTTTTCTGGTTGTCAGCAAGGGGGACACCTTGGGTGCTGCCCTCCTGCAGAGGAGGAGACTCTTCTAGGGGCAGTCTGCATGCTTGAGTAGACATCCATCCATCCATCCATCCATCCATCCATCCATCCATCCATCTGTCCATGCATGGATGGGTGGGCGGATGGATGACCGTTGGACACTGTTCCAGGCATCTCCTGTTCTTATGATGTCCATCAACACTGCTTGGTCTTAAATGAAAACAGATGCTACTTCTTTACTGTATGCTGGGAGTTGGGGCCTGAGACACCTGCTAATACTTTCATTTAGCTGCTCCCCACAGTGTAGTCAAAAAGCATCCCTGAGGAAGCTGGAAGAACAACCGGGCACATTATGAGGAAACTGGCTGGTCACCAAAAACAGCTGCATTTGGAGGATACATGTGTTGCAGTTCAGTCCCCTCCCCATGTGCAGCATGATCTCACCTGGACATACCTGGAAGAGCTGGAGCCTCGTACTTACAATGTGCAGGTGCACAAGTCCTATCTACTCACAGGTGACTTTTAGGTCTCCTGTTGGCTTTTAGCTGCAAGGAAGGACTTTGCGAATTTTCATGGCCTCTCCATATTGCTTCAACCATATGGTTGCAGCCCACATGGTTGCAGAGATGTTGTATTTGATATGAATTACACGTGATCCTTTGTTTCACTCAATATAGGCTTGTGTTTAAGGCCCTGGGCAACCCAACCTTCCTTCTGATTTTAGTTCAGCCACTCAGGGTTTTTTATGTTCCCACAGGTAACCAACCCCGCCTAAGTTCCTTCCTCTGCCTAATGGGAATGATATTTACAAATTTCAACATGTGAATCTGAAGCACATGTGAAAAACCTCTTAAAGAAAGCATTAAGTTCAAAGGCACTTGTAATAATATATATTATCTTTACACCTCATCTGTAATTATAGCAATGTCTTAAGAAAGAGAGAGAGAAAAAAAAATCACTTCTTAGTATTATTTCATGCTTTAAAAATACTCACCAGTCCATTAATATTTGGCAATCTTAGCAATAGCAACCTTGTCTGGACATGTTTTGGGGTCTTTTTTGGAGGTCTGTGCTTCATATCAAAGTCAGAAGGGTCGTTGTTGCGATGCCCAAACAACATCCCTAATGATGCTGTGTCCCATCATTAGCAGTTTATCTGGCTCTGTGAGTCATCTAAGAGCTCCACAATTAGGAGGCTTATCCCATCTGTTTGAGTAAGTGCTGCAGCCAAAAAGACTGTGTTAAAAGAACATTAAGGCTGCCAAATCCGGCGCTCGGGGTTGTACTCCGCATTTGGGGGTCTGCTGTTCCCAACCTAATGCACCCCTTCTGTGCCTGTGTTGGGCTGCTCTCCTACTCCATGGTCCAGTCAGGTAAACTAATATTAGGTTTTAGCAACAGCAGACACAGTCTGATAACACAGAGCTATAAGGCCCTGTGAGCTCTCAGATCTGCAGCTTCCCAGGAACAGAGAAATTCAAGGAAAAGCTCGGGCTGTTTCTGTGCTGCAGTTGCCAAAGATGCTGTGTTTGAAGCCTGTGCCCCACTCTCCTCCCTGCTTTGTAGCCAGTACTCACGTTTTCTATGTATTCCCAACCATATATACTTGAACTCCCTCAGCTGCAGGTTCAGTCCAGCTAACCAGCCAACATGTGGCTTTGGTCAACCAATTCCCAAACAGCCCTTCAATTTCAGTGATCATTTGATTCCTCCCAGCCTTTCCCCTCGGGTTTGCAAGCTATGGGTTTTGGCCTCTGCCACCTAGTTAAAAGCCCATCATTTGGGCAGGCTCAGAGTGAGCCGTGGTCACTGTGATGTCCTACGCTCCTTTACTAGTGATGCCAGAGTCATTTGCACAAGGAAAACCTCGTCTCTTCCACCTCATCTCACTGGTTCCTCTCTTGCCCGCTTGCAGCTGGGAGTACTATGTGAATGACGCGCCCCGGATAGTGTTGGACAAGCTGGAGAGCTGCGGCTACCGTGTGGTCAGCATGACAGGCGTGGGCCAGACCCTGGTGTGGTGCCTCCACAAGGAATAGTGAGGAAGGCTTCTGCGTTCCCCCTGAGCAGAGCGTGGTGGCTGCACTGGATGATCTCTAGAGGTCCCTTCCAACCTCAGCCTTCCTGAGATTCCGTGACTCTGGGATTGTCTCTCGCGGAATCCACGGCAAAACTTTCCCCTTAGGTAGCTCCTTTCTGGCCCAGACTCCAAGTGCTCGTGCGGGCAGACATGTGGGAATGCCATGGAGGCAAAACTTGGCCTAATAGGAGCTCGTCATCCCTGCCATTGCACAGGGCCTTAGGGCAGGAACGCGCGCCCAGTCCAGATCAAAGGTAAATCACACACCGAGAACAGAGGGGTCTAACTATCCCTCATCCAAATGGCAGCCTGGCAAATGCTACCCTTTTACATTTGAATCCTTCTCTATTCAGCACGCCTGGGAGGGAGCTCAAATGATAGACCTACCCTCTCTTCCTGAGGGCAGAGAAGAATGTGCTGAGCTGGGAGGGTTCACAGTGTGCAGTCACCCAGGCTGTGATGGGTGGCCCTGGGAGGGGAGGCCACCACGTAGGGCCCACTCTCACCTCCTGAAGCTGCAGCAGTGATTGCTAAACCCACGCGCCGCCCTTTGAGAATCACTTCCCTTAGCAGCAAGGCTGGCTTCTTTCCCAAATGGAATTGTGGTTGGTGCTGTCAGGCTTTCAGGCCCAAAACTGCCACTCAGATACCACCCGTTTCCTGCAATAGCCTCGGAGCATCGCAGGGAAGTCTGGTGCACATTTCTGGCACGGGCTGCGTAATCGGAACAGCAGCAGCTACAATGTTGGAGTGTTTGGGGCTGTGTGTATTGACCCTGCTGTAACACTAATAAAACATTTATCTGAAGACACTGACATCTTTCTGTGGGCTGTTGTGAACTCCTGTTGCTGAAGCCTCCTGGATCCACAGCTCCTCAGCATGTGTTCAGGAATGAAGAAGTCCCAAGCCTTGGAGAGCTGGGGGTTTGTTCTGGCAGCACCTCTCCAACCCCGTGCCCGGGCCGCTACCCAGCGCACAGGCTGCCAAGGCAACGTGCGCGCTCAGAAACCTCTGACTTTTTCCCCTCTGGGGCTTAAGGGCCACAGTTGAGGGCAGGTTACACTTCCACAGCATTTTTAGAAAAAGGAGGTTTATTGACTTAATTTAAGAAAAGAGCTTTCTAAATGCAGAATGATGGGGGGAGGGAATCTGTACTTCCTCATCCTAGGTGTGGGACTCTTCCTCGTCTTCCCGCTGGAGCTGCTCAATGAGCTGCTGCCTCTCTGCCGCTTGGCGCATCCGCATCATCACCAAGCTCTCGTAGTCTCGCTCCGAGACCACCGATCTCTACGGGCAGAAAACAAACACGACCTGTAAAAAACATGTTACACAGCCCAGGTCCTGACTCCCCGCAGTGAAAGCTCCTCGTAGCTTTGCTGCTACGCGCGGGAGCGACCAGCACGTCAGCCAAGCGCTGATTGCAGCCTCTGCCTAATAAATATGGGTTGCAGATGACAACTGCTATCTCAGAGCAAAGTGGTGGCTTTGGCACTCGGCTTTCCAAAGCAATTCAGCATTTCAGCATTAGTAGGTGGCCCTAGCAATTTCACAGGCACTCAAAGCACTGCAACACTTGGAAACATCCCTCTTACTTGCTTGAACATCCAAGTTAGAAATAAAGTAATACGGACAAAAAGAACAGGAAAATGTTTGTTTTCCTAGGAACTAGATTTGGTGGTGATTTAAGGGCATTTCATGTAGAAAACATAGGGATGAAAAGCCACTAGCAGGGCAAGTGCAAATCTGATACTAAATACTAGCAAAGCAGTTGCTTGAGCTGCAGAGAGACTAGCTGTGAGGACAAAGTAAAAGCCACGATAACCTGGAAACTCCTTGGAGCCTGAGAAATGAAGGGATTATTACATTGTGTAAGTGATAGCTTAGCAACTGCATGAAGGAAATAGCCTTCTGGTATTGTGCAGCACGGAACTTCACAGTGTCTGAGGGAGAGCCAGACTGTATCAGTGGCAGAACTAGGTTTCTTCAAAGCTTCTGGCCATTAACCACAGATACTTACTGTCATCTGCCCGGCTGAATGAATTAGCCTACATGAGACTGATGCAGATGAGTCACCCGTACAAACCTGAATCACTGCTTCACACTCTGGCTTTAAATTTAAAGCAGACAAGAGATCACTTCCCCTGCCTTTTGTGAGCCCTGCTGGTGCAAGAAGCCACCAGAAGTGACAGCAGGAAGAGCACCAAGAGCAGAGTCACATTGGAGAGGCTACGCGTCGACTTTCGTGTTGGTGGTTCTCAAGCAATCTGGATGCCTCTGAGCGAGCTTTGCCTTCTCCTGAGGCAGAGTGTGGGCTGATGCTCCGCCGCTCCACACACCTACTTCCTGCAATCCTGGCAATTACCAATAGTGTAAAACCCAGTTTCTGACGTGGCTGACTCAGCAAGGGCTTGGCTCAAAACAAATACATACGCACAAGGAACTGCAGCCTGGGAAGCTCTGACAGGAGGCAAATGAAGGGAAAGACGCATGGAGGATTTCTAGGGTCCTGGGTCCAACCCGGCTGAGCTGTCTCCAGCCCTGTTATCCCAACAACGGCTCATTGCACCGGTGGTCGCAGTCCTCTCCAAGTGCTTCAGCAGCTTCTTCTCTGTTGGACTCGGGTGCTGCTCCCGCACAAAGTAAGTCTTCATTTTGCATTTGATTTTCCTAACGCTAGCTACACGTTGGCTCTGCTGCTTGTGAAATTTCCACTTGTCCGTGTTTTCCTTTGGTTTCCTTTCGTGCGACTGAGTCACTGGCTCCCTTCCCAACCACCTCCTGGAATTTTTATACTGTGCCCTTCTCCGTGAAGGTGGCTGGTTACCATGGTACCAAAGTGCCCTTCTGTTCGGGATGCGAGATTAAATCTGTTCTCATGGTGACTGTGCTGGTCTCCATCAGCTTCTTTCGGCAGCACAGATTCAGCCGGCTCATTCCTTCCCTGCTGAAGAGAAAGGCTCCCTAATACCTATATGCCAACTGCTCACTGACAGAGGGGTGTAGCGTGAAGAAGTCGGTATTTCCTGCAATACCAGCCTCTTTGTTTTCCTTCCAGCTACGGGAACGAGGAAGGAAGAGGCTGTTCCTGTTCCGTGTGACTCGGTGCAGATCCTGCGACTGAAGTCCAGCGTCTGACTGCAGAGCAGTCAGCAGCTCCCTTCTTTTCGCTGCCTTTCCTCAGCATGGATACGTGGCGGAGAGGGTCCATTAAGTCCACCACGTTCTTCAGGCGCTTCTCACTCAGGAGGCACAAAAAGCTGGGCAACCAAGTCATCCTCCTCAACCAGAACAGCCACACTCTGGACAACGACGGACAGTGCCAGAAGAGGGAACGCTTACGGGATCTGAAGGACAAGTCTGATTACCTGTCATATCAGAGTGAGCAAAACCTAGCCAAGGCACAAGCACCTCCCAAGCCTCCCCGGCTCTACCTGGACAGTTCTAGCTGCCCCAACATCATTGATCACACAGATTCTCACTCTGACATCTCCTTTTCTGGTGCTACTCATCAATACCACAAAGCCACTCAAACTCAATTCCACAGGGAGCAGGCTTCAGACTGCGGGACCGCAGAGGCGGGTTTCCAGAGCAGCACACCTCCCTCCGACCTGTCTGATCCCTTTCTGTCCTTCAAAGTGGATTTGGGGCTATCGCTTCTCGAGGATGTTCTGCAGACCCTCAGAAAACAGAATCCAAGAGATTATGCCATTTGAAGGTATTTGCCACTTAACATATCCCATTTGCCTACTGACACTGCCAGTTTCTCTAGACCTGATGAGAGGAAGGACGCTGCAGCGTCCCCATTCCAAGTGGCCTGTTTCATTGTTCTTGCCCGACCCCTCACAGACTGTTCTCGTCCTCGCTCTGGAGCCCGTCGGAGCAGAGCTATCAGGCTGCACGCTCAGATGACAGGGGGCTCCTGGAGCCTCACCCAGGAGCTTCCGTCCTCGGCCATGGGAACTTTCTAATCTTGACTGTGCACCTTCTCCTCATGGAAGAATGACCCTGCTTGGCAAAGGACTTGTCTGGGGGATGTGGTTGTGACTGTGCAGCACGGACAGAAAGGGATGTGGCATACACCATTTGTGTCACTGGAAAAGGAACAGCCAAGCTGCTATCTCAAAGATCTCAAAGCCACAGCTATAGCAAGGGGCAAGAAACAGATACTGCTGTTTTTTTTCTCCTACCACATTTGGATGCAAAAGTCAAAGATATTCCTTTTTTTTTTTTTCCTCCTTCTTCTTGTGGCTTTCTCTTCCCCTAATTCAAGTGCAGATGCCACTTCCAGCCTGGAAACAGGTAAGCATCCATAAAAGCTCAAAACACCAGCAAGAGCAGTTTATTTGTCTGTTATCAGGAGAAAGGTCTCTAGATACTGCTGCTTGAAGCATGCGCTGACCTACCAGCTGTACAGATGTCAAAGAATAAACGTGTCTGTGACTGGAAGTGTGTTGTTGCCTCCTTTCGTTGGTAGCAAGCCAGAAAAACAACAAGCCTGGCATCAAGAGCACGGATCCCTTGATCTGTAATGACCAAGGCCTGTCCTCTCTGGTTCCTCAGGTTTTCACAAGGCAGGTGCAGGAGTGGGCTGCTGGTTTTGTGCGTGGGGAGAGGGCTAGTGCTGCTGGCAGGCTGCTCTCCTCCCCCGAGCAGGAGGGCACATTCAAGGCTCAGAGTCGAGACTAGCTGGGCTGAACCCAGCTTCTCGGCTGCAAGTTGGACAGCAGGAGGAGCTCAGACCAGCTGACAGGGCTTTAGACAATGCCAGGATGGGCTGTTTAAATGTCAGTGTAGAAGCTCCTGGGCCACCGAGCCTTAGCTTACACTCGGATCACCTGTCAGGGCTATTTAAAACAAACAGAAAAACAACCCTCCATATCCTCCCTTCACCCTGGCGAAAGAAAACAACAGGCAGATAATTACAAGCTTTGGAAAGAGGCAGCAGAGATGCGCGGAGACATTCCAAGATGTCCAAGATACAGGGAACCCATAACCTGCCAAATTCATGGCAGGCTGTAAAGGCAGATAACGTGAGCCAAGCTCGCTGCAACCCCAAAGGAGCTCAGGGAAGATGCAAGACAGTGCCAGAGCAAAAACTTTTCTCAGCAAGCCGGGGCAGATGGCCCCAAACAAGTGGTAGGAAGACACCACGACTAAAGATGCTTCTTAGGAAGGAGTACTTCATGCTGTTGGAGTGGCAAGCTAGGCTCTTCATGGTGTTATGCATCTGTGGTGTGCCCTGAACCACCCAGGGCCACAGGATGGCGATCAAATGGTCACTGCTGTCAGCCCAGGGGTAACCACAGTCAATTTACAGCTCTTTGGAGTTCAAGTGCAACGCTCCCTTTTTACTCTGGCAGCTCTCCAGGAGATGCTGGACACTGCCTGTCCTGGGCTGCGTGACGAAACAACGCAGCGAGGACTAGAGGGGCCAGCACTCCCTTCTCACAGCGGGGTCCTTCAGGAGTTTCACCTGGGATCTGCTCCCAGAGGCTCCCCTGGTTGAGGGTGCACGAAGCTCTTGGTTATATGAGGAACACTGTGCGCTGCTCTTGGCCGGCGCCCGAAGGCAGGGGGGTACAGGCAGCTCGGAAGCAGACGAGGAGCAAGCGTGTTGCCATGAGAACATTGCAGCTCCCAGGCTGCTTTCTGAAGGGGAGGAAGCTGCACTCGCACAGACAGGAACAAAGAGGGGGTGGAATCAGACAGAAATAGGAGCTATCCAGAAGCGGAAATTGGGCAGCTTAGAAGACACCTGTGCAGAGCTGAAGGTGAACCTGAAAGTGAGAACGTGGCCCTTGATGGATAAGAAGCCAGACTGGATATGAAAGGAGAAGGTGAGGAGCTGATCAGGGCAGTGGCAGAAGGAAGGTCTCTGAATGTCCTTATCTTGGATAGAACAGAAGTGAAGAGCTGGGGAGGAAAACTCAAACTCATTCCTTCTGGCCCCCTGGTCCTGCACTGTGCATGAAGATCACTCAGCTCTGCTTCCTTGCCCTACTGGGCTCTGCTGTCAGAACTGCTCTTGCTAGGTCCTCTGAGAAACGAGGCTGCTGAAGGACAGGCTGTTTAGAAAATATCCACCTCAAGTGAAAATACAGCAGCCCTAAACCAATGTAGGACAGTTAGCGAGGTGCTCGGATGTGTGTAAAGGCACCTGCTATAACTACAGCGCTTAGCAAAAAGCTGGGACACCAAATGTAGCCAACACAGGCCAACAAAAATACGTAGAAGGCTCATCTACATACAGAAGGCTCATCTAAAGGCACACACATAAATCCAGGGCACCTGCAGAGCGTGAGGCAAGATTCCTCTCCACAACAACCAGATCTGAGTTTTGATCTTTGCACCACAGGGAAAGGAGGGGTGGCACAGGAGTGTCGCGTGTAGTTTGAAGTGGAACTAAAACAAGCAGTGAAGGAGCCCAGGCTTCTTACCTTACTTTACCTCTTAGAGGTCCCTCTTAGGCTTCTTACCTTTCCTCTCAGACAATCAAGTTATCACAAATCAGGTCAGAAAAAAGGCAGGGCACAAAATACCCTACACTTGTATCTACAGCACTGAATTCAACGCGTTTCAAGGAAATTAATACAATTTCCACTCCAAAGGGCCAATGGGAGCAGAGGGCAACGTGTTGCAGCCTGGCCTCCGCGTCTGGAGAAACCTGCTTTCTATGTTTTAACCACTAGATGTTTATTGCCTTTCATCTGTGTTGTGTTTGGAATACATTTGCTATCCAAGAGGAAGAGCTCCACATGGGTTAACAATCACCTTCCTCTCAGCGTGTCTACCAAAGCCATGAATAACACTGCCAAAGAAGCCCTAAAATGGACAATAATTGTCTATTTATTAGGACTTTAGTTTAGTGCTGCTTTCTTTTCCCTAAGCACATACAGAATCAGCCAGGGGATTCAGAGAGTCAAAATGCATTAGGGTAAATGCACAGAAAAGGGGCAGCAGATGCTCCAGGCTGAGCAAGGAACATCTTTTTCACTTGGAAGAGAGACTGAGGCAAAAAACAAACAAACAAACAAACAAACAAAAAAAATAACAACAACAAAAAAAACCCAAACAAACAAACAAAAAAACACCACTCCTGCAGATGGCTTGTGTCCCAGCATGCTGCTCCTCAAGCCAAAGGTCTCTTAAATAGGGCCACTCCTTCAGCACGGAAAGACTCATCAAAAAGCCTACCAGCTTCACTACCAGCTTCTTCTCCAGCTCTGCTGGTACCAGTGCATTTTACCCGAAGTACAGAACATGCTGCTAATTTTAGGTTGCTAGAGGAACAGATTCCAGCAACAGCTGCCTGTGCCTTCCTTACCTGTGAAGTCCTCGGCTGAGCAGCACTGTCGGAGGGGACAGAGCTGGGATTACTCTGGGGCTGGCCCTCCAGCCAGGAAATCTTTAGGGGATTATTTGTCAGGCCAACTTCATTCTTCACAGCCATCTCCTATCAACAAAAACATTCTTTCATCACCATCTGAATTTTAGAACACACTATGTTGCAGCTCTGTTACAATTCTAAGACTTTTTTTCATCTCAGCTCTGAATCAAGGCCAGGCAAGGAGCAACTAACACAGGTTTCAGAGCTGCCCTGTATAGGAAGCACCCCTTTTTAAGGCCCATAACTGCATTAAGTACAAAAGGGCATATCACTGCCACTACTTTTTACATAAAATGAGCACAGATACTTATTTGGATACACTCTGATTATTGGGATATACCAGTGAAAGAGTAGGTGACAAGGAATAAAGAGAGACTCTTGCATAGCAAAATTCTAAGTTGATGGAACTGGCAAAATTAGGGGTAACTGATCATTTTGGTTTCTACTGCCACATGAATGATTTTAACTGGCAGTGAGTCAAAACATTTTGGATTTTGTTTTTTCCCCCCTCTCTTCAAATGTGCTGAGGCCTCCAGACAAAACCTCCAAAACTCATCAGGCCCAACCCCAAAAGAGGTAATTAACCCTCAGAGGCTGCTTCAATAGCTCTTTAAAGCCTCTCTTTAAGCAGCAGCACTTTCCTCAGGCATTTACATGTGCAGCCTGCTTGTCTACATGCACAGTCTGCCCCGGCTTTATGCCTCGAGCTTTGCTACTCCTTTCAGGCATCTGTACCTTGGACTCTCATTACCCTTCTCCACGGCCTCTCTGACAAAGCAGTGGCTCTAGGCTGCCAATCTGCTAATCATTCCCTCGTGCAACACCTCTTCTTCTCCACTCTTCACTGAGCACGTTTGTGGTCTCCGTCAGACTTACAGCAGCCTTAACGTTAGCAAATTCCACCACGGCGCTCCCCGCCTTCCTGCTTGACATCAACAAATTGAGCACATCTCCATACTGCAAGAACAAAGAAAAAAAGGAAGAAAAACACACTAAGATGAGAAGCAAAGCACATCTGGGAACACAGGGAGAAAACAAGCCTCTCGACAGACCTACAGCTGGAGCTGTCGCCCTTTCTGTGCTTTCATGGATCCTGACATGTCATAATTTCTGCTCCTAGAAGGAAGGATTTGGGGGAGGTTTGTGTTTAAACACCCGCCTTCTGGCAGGCTAGGGAGTAGGACCACTGCTGAGCTCAAGAGTCCAAGCTACAGCAGATACTCTCATAAAGGGAAAACAAAAAACATATGCAGGGATTAATCAGATCATGGGCTCTCATCTACTCCTGCCTCACAGCTGATGATCTCCGAAAAACGGCAGGAGTCAGAAAGCTGAACAACAGTAAAGCAAATGAGCTACGCTTGTTTTTATAGAGCTTAACAGAATTTACTATCCTTTTTATAGTTTCAGAGAAGGGAAAGATCAAGTAATAAAGAATGACAGGACCTTCTGCAGGATCCGCATCAGAACGTCTCTTGAGTATCCCCCTTTCGTGTCATCTTCTTTCCTGCACTTCCATTTCAGCTGGGAAGTAAATGTGACAGGTTAATCTTGTCTTCCCCATCACACCGCTGCCATCCTCAATGCCACTCTCACCACCTGCAGAATAACCAAGTTGGCTCTTTACAGCTTACAGCCCCTGCAGTGCCAGGAAGCTGATCTCACCATCAGAACATGCAAAGGGAAGAAACTATTGGAGTAACAAGAAAGACTCCTCATCGGAATAAAAGCAGCTCATACCTCGTAATAATGGCTATATTAAGCTAAGGAGCTGAAGCAGATGTTCTGCAGTGCCCAAACAGACTATTCAAACACAGCTCAAAAGTCTACATTAAGCAGCAAGGGAAAAAAAGAAGTGGGAGGTAGGGAGAATATTTTATAGGCAGTGATGGGAGTTGTTTGCACACTACAGAGGAACTTCACCTCCTCTGTACAAAGGGCTCTGACAGCTCAGCAACAGAGCTGAGGTGTCAATTCTGCTTCTAAAGCTGCAAGGGTTTTGTCAGTTTTCACCTAAACCCAGCTTTAGAAGCATAACTTACTTTGAGTTTGGGGGTTGTTTTGCCTTCTGCTCCATTTCCTGCGTGTTTGCCTGAAGAGAGTGAAAGGAACAAAGATAGAAATGATACAAGTAAAGACTTTTCTCACTTAAAAGGCATTAGCAATGTACAGAGGCCCCAAAACCATGAGAGAAACAAGTTCCAGTAAGTAAAACCCAGCAAGCATAGACTGCAGAAAACCTTTTTCTCCTTACTGAGTCTCCTCTGGATGATAGCGACTCATTATTGTAAAAAAGAAGCAGAATAAATAAACCTATTAAGTAAACAAAATAAATAATGACAACTGTTACTGTTTGCAAATTTCAACTGGTCGCCTATTTTAAGCATGCAAGGTTAATTACTTTGATTGTGGCAATCAGATGACTACAGCATCAGGCATCTTCCCCAGCACAACCGCGGGGCTCCGCGTTAGCTCATCTGAGTTCAGTGCTCCCAAAGATAAACGCCTGTATTTGTTGCAAAGGAGCAGCCAACAACATGCGAAAGAACAACATGCTGCAGAGGGGTACAAACATGCCAGAAATAGCAGCCTTTTGACTCGTCAAAGGTGCAAAATAAGGTGCAAAGCAGGGGAACTCTGTGATGCGACTAGGTTAGAAGCTGTATGCACAAGCGAGCTCTGCCTGCAGGTGAATCGACTCCTATAAATATTCAGCTTAGCTGAGGGCTGCAGTCTCCTCCTACCCTCACCTCTGATGCGCTGCTCTCTCTCAAGTCGGATCTGTTCCTGGATGAGCCTCTGCTGCTCCTCAAGCTGACGAGAGCCTTCTTCACGCAGACGGATTATCTGTGGGATGGGCAGGACAGTATCTCAGGGCCTGGTTTAATGGTTGGATCACGCCAGCCTAAAATTGTGGCACTGACAAGAACAGCTTGTCTCAAGCTCGTCTCCCAAGGCAAATTCCTGCTGCCTCCCCTGTGCTAGCCCCATTGCTCACATACTGATGGGACTGCTCATGTTCCCTAAGGACAGAGTCCTATCAGCTAGCATACAGGCAACCAGCTGTTACTATTTCTGTACTGCAAAAGCGGAGACTTAAAAAAAATAATAAAAATAAAATATTTGCAATTGGCATATTTGTCAGATTGCTGCAAGTCCCCTCAACAGACAGCCCTTTTTCCCTGGTCCATAGCACTCATGGTCCAAAAGGCTGAAAAACTGCTACACTCAGGTTTGCTGCATCTCATCACACGCTTTTCATGAGGGATGCGAAGCCTTCCAACAATCCTCCTCAAAACCAACATAAAAATCCACCAATTCATCATTACTTCTTGTTCGAGTGTTCTTGTTATCTGGATCTCCTCCTCTTTAGTCTCACGGGCCTGGGCTTCTCGTTCCCTGGCTTCAAGATCTGCAAAGAAATTAAAAAAAAAATTAAAACAGAGAGAATTTTCACTGTTGCCACTGTAGTCTACACAGCTGGACTGAAATTCAACACAGAGCTCTGATAGCTACTATATTTTATTGGGCATAAAAGGACATATCCATCAGAAACAGCCAGCAGCTTGATGATCAGTGCAAGAAATGCAAATATCCAGCTAAGGAATACGTCAAGCCAACATGAAATTTTGATGTCCTTACCAAGCTTTACCCTCTTTCGCTTCTCATCAAGCTTTTGTGTCCTTTCTGCTGCTTGCTTCTTGGCTTTTCTCACTTTGTCATATGCTGCCTGTCAAAGAACCAGCAGCACAGTGTGAAATTACATAAAGCAAGAAGGATAAAACACAAAGTGTTGAATAAAGGAGAAATTAGATACTGAAACACTAATCAGAGGTGAAGAATTTTCTTTTTAGCATTCTTCCTAAATGGAGGTCAACACAAATATCCTGAAAACAATAGAAGAGGTCCAAGGATTGAGCCTGAAAGGAAAGTCAAAAATTCCAGGAATAACTGATCCGTAAATAAGACAGAAAATTTACTGGTGGGAAGAATATTCTGCTTTCCCAAATAGGCCAAAAGTGGCTTTGGGAGCACCGGTAACAGTGGCAAAGAAATGTCATATTCTGGAAGGCACGGAATCATTACTTCTTTTATACCTGTTGATGATGGGTCAGTTCTGGCTTAGAGCTAAGTTTTAAGACAAACCAAGTTGACTTTAAATGAGAAGTTTACTCATAGGACCTGGAAATGCAATGATGCCCCAGGAACTGAATGTGTGTCTTAACGTCAGTGGTGGGTATTTATTTCTTTCTCAGTTTAACATGTTATTAAACACAGTATCTCGTAAGTAAATGGACAGAGCCACACAGAGAACATCAGATTTGACTAGGAACATTTTGCCTAAGCAGATACCACTTGATCTCCCAGTGAAATACAGGGCATAACAGATGAGAGTTGCATTCACAAAGACTCAGAGAAGAGAGCAGAGATTATGACAGACAAGAAGAGATTTTTCACCAATTCCCAACCAGGCTTGCACAGAAAAAAATCACATAGTCCCACCAAGAAGAGATGGGCATCCTTACCCTTGCTGCTGCATCTGTTAGCACTGCTAAGGCCTGAGATAGCTGGTGGAAGATTTCCGCTGGGAATTAGAAGAGAAAAGGGTAAGATGCAGAAAACCACGCTAGCAGCCTGGGGATGAACCACAAAAGACTATCCCTTATGGAAGAGACCTGCAAAATGCCAGAAAAAAGAATAATCTTTCCAAAGCAATTGCGAGCCACCTCTCAGCCAGGTTCTTCCCAGCTGAAAGATCAACTTAACTATTTAAACTAAAAAACAAAACGTTGGGACCACCACAAGAAATGTGTGGAAAACATGAATTGAACAGAGTCCATAGACAAATACATTCCTGAGCCTGCAGTCAGTCTGAAACACAGTGCATTGGAGAGAAATTCTCCAGTTTGGATTAATAACTTTTCAACCGAGGATCCAAACGCTGTGTTTTACATGGATATTGCATGTAAAACACAGCCCCTCTTCCTGCAGGGATGTGCTTACTAGCTGGAGACTGATGTGTTTATTTTGAGGTGTTCTGTGGAACTGCATCCTTCCAGTTACTGCTGCTGTTCCTTTTCATCCACAGGCGCTTGGAAAGGAAACGGAGAGGGCTGAGTACACAGACCCTGCTAACGGTCCACTCGGCTCTAAAGAGCCTTGTCCATATAAAATAATGATGTCTAAGCTCTCCATTAAAGTTGTGATTTTGAAAAGCATGAATGAAAAGAATGAGTAGCCAGCCAGTTAACATCCATCAGTGACAATACGGCTAATGGTCTAGGATTCAAGTACCAGATAGGAAGATTTGTGAAGATACAAATAAAAACTGGAAGATTTGTGAAGCTAAAAATAAAAATTTCAGCATTCACCTAACCCTTGAGCTGCTGAAAGCCAACATTTATGCATTTCATCTTAAAACCCAGAGGAAACGAGCAACTAAAATAACTCTCGATGCTGCATATTACACACAGCATGACACAAACCCAGGTGTTCTCTTTACTGCATGCAAAGACAGATCTGGGGTTAAAGAGGGTCACCTATAGGAGTCCGTCCGTGCGGATGAGGCAAGAGCAGCTTCCATCTCACCTGCTTTGGGATCATCCGGGTTCTTATCCGGGTGGCACGTCAGGGCCTTCTGGCGATACGCTTTCTTGACCTGCAAGAGTCACAGCAGAGCTTTCTCAGGAGGTTCTGTCCATGCTGAGAGACACAACCTGGAAAAAGGCACCACAGAAGTGCAAGCAGCACCCCCTGCTCACGGTGTGCAGGTTGGTTTGGGTTTCCTGATCTCAGAACACACCTCTCTGCCAAAAGCAGAAGACTGTAGCTGACCCAATATTCATTTGCATGGCTTAGAAACCCCATGGGCCTGCAGTATTATTTTCTGGAATACTTGTTCTGGAAGTATTTTGTGGAAGTATTTTCTGGAGAGTCAGCATAAAGAAACGAAGGAGCCTCCTGCAAAAGCAAGAGACTAAAGAAACTCCATTTTCAGCTGCAATGCAGCGACCTGCCCTTTTCCTCACACTGCACTGAAAGGATAACCAGCCTGTTCAGTTAAGCACACAGTCACGCTTTTAACCAATTGCAGCCTTTTTAAGGCCGAAAGTTTTAGTTTTAGGTGCATTACAGCTGCAATGCAATGCACACTCAGCAAGGCCAAGCCCAATAGGCTGAAACACAGTTTTCTACCCAGTCGGAAGGATACAGCGTTCCTCACAGGTACCACTATTCGGGACAAAATACCTACAACTCCTTGCACAGCAACTGGGTTTAGCAGCTGAGGACATTTTGACCCAAGTCTATCGAATCCCATCTACACTTCAAGGCAAAACTGACAACAAATTATGGGAAGAAACATCTGCATGCAGGAAAGAAAAGGTAAAATAAAATAAAAGTTGCTCCGTTCAGCTGCCAAGGACTGGAAGGGATAAGTGGTGGCTCAGCACCACCTGCTGTACAAAACTGAGGGTTGTTACTTGCTCAATGGAAACATCACAGGCCAAATTCCGTCTCCTCCACAAGCCAGATCCCTGGAAGGAGTCTTTGTACAATCTGCATCATTCCCAACTATTGGAATAGCTGCTCCACACGGCAAGGGGAGTTAAGGCTTCTCCAAGCAGTTAAGGCTGATCTCCTCGGGTAACATTTGGGTAGGCTTTGCTCTGCGCTTTTGCTGATGCTTCCCTTAATACTAATCTCCTCTGGGTTGTTTCAAGCACCCTACATTGAGCTGAACCATAAAACTTGCCAATTTTTAGGCTGCACCATATCACACATATTGCAATTTATTTATTTATTTTTTCTCCTTCTCATTTTTCTTCTCATTTAGCAGCAAGGTTGAGCTCAACCAAAGCCTTTCACATCCTTTGGGGCTCACGGCTTTAAAAACAACCCCAAACTCCTTATTGGGGCCAGCCAAGTCCCCGGCCCAGCTTTAATCTGCTCTGTTATTCGCGGCTTTACTCGGCTCGTTCTAATTGAGCTTGCATAGGCCGCCCCTGCTCGGTCTTGGGGGCATCCTGGGTATTTATCACGTTGACTCGGCCACCAAACGAGAGAAAGCAAGACGAATAATAATAATAATAATAATAATAATAATAGAAACAATCAACAAAAAGAAAAAAACACAAAAAAGACAAGATATTGTGCAGTATAGATTGCACATGCCGCTGGTGCCGCGGAAACCCCGCTCCTGACCTCCTTCTCCGACGCCTTCTCCCCAACGCCGAGCAGACCGTAGAGGTCCCGCTGCAGCACGTCCCTATCGACCGCCATGACTGCGCCGAGCAACCTCCCCTCCCCGCCGCCGCCGCGCGCGGCCTGCCGGGAAATGAAGTCTTGGCCTCCCCCCGCGCCGCCGCGGCGGCCTCGCGGCGGGACTACAAGTCCCAGCGTGCCCCGCGCGGCGCCCGCGCCGCCCCGTGCGCGTCGCGCGGGGACGGGAGGCCGTTTTAAAATGGGGTCGCTGAGGACAGCGGCCGTTGGGAGGGGCTTAATTTTCCCGGGAAGAGAGAGCAAAACACGGGCGATCCTCGGGGTTTTTTTTCCTGCCATTAACACCTGTCGCTTTTAAGCCACATAAAAATGGCTTAAATACTTGCAGAGGAATTTATTTGTTTATTTCCAAATAAATATTTATTTATTCCCAAATCCAAAAGTAAAGGGAACTTTTTGGTGGAGCAGAAGGAATTTTGCAGGCTTAGCCAGCAGGGTCCTTCCTTGCAGGATCCTGCTGGATCGCGTTTCTGGCAGAAGGTGCTGAGGGCCTTCCTATGTAGTAGCTAAGAGTGGATGTCCTTGGATATCTACTATTAACTCTAACATTCATTTGCCTTTTAGGGAATGTATTTAACCTGGGAATGTGTTCCACCTGAAGGAGCCTGAAGAATGTTCAACATCCACGATGTGTTCAAGCTGAAGGAGTCTCCTGCCTTACACCATTGACTTCCTCGCACGCAGAAACGTTTGCATCCCTCCTAGGCATCAAAGAGAATGAAAGAGAAGGAAAAGGAGGGAAAAGAAAGGGAGTTTAGCAGGTGGGAAGGATCCTAGTGTTTTTTTTTTAGCCCAAGCAGGTGGAGTCTTGGGCAGTTAGGAGGTTATTTGAGAGATGTGGGGAGCAGTCTGGGCTTGCCATGAATGCTTGGGTTAAAGGGGGCTTGATTTGAGGGCCCTGAGCCTTTCAATATAGGTAGCAGGGTGATATAGGGAACATTAAGGGTGTCTCTTTATAAATAAAGGTGGTGCTGGGTGGCTGATAAATAGCATCTAATTTATGCTAACATTTCAGCTCAATGGCTCAACAGGCAATAAAGCACCTTGCACTACAGAAAACCATTTACAACTTGATCTCTTGTTTAATGACAACTTCCAGAGCGTAACAATTTTTTTTTTTTTTTTTTTTTTTTGTAGAGGCTGCAGGTTAAACCCTTCCCATCAGGAATCACCAGTTCCTGATGATCCTTTGCAAGGTGTCAACCTCTTATGATGAGATCTCAGCCTAAGCCCCATGTGACTCAGGGAATGAAGCTGGAAGTTGCAAAGCAGCCTCAGCTGAAAGAGTGTTGGGCGCTTCCAAGGGGAGGCTTTGCCCGTAGGCTTGGAAAGGAAGGGGGCTTTCTAAGGGTAATATGCTGCAGATATACCGAGGAGCATGTGATATATATATTCCCAATTTAAAGGCACATTGCAAGACTGAGCATGGTGCGTGAAGAAGACCCAACTTTGCTCAAAGTGTGTCGAGCTGTAGCTTTGTTATGTGCCCTACTGGAAGGCAGCAGGACCCTGGTGACCCTGCCAGTGCTCTTGGCTTCTAATTCATTTTCTGTTTTGTCCTGCAGGTGCCCCTGTCTCACAAGCCTGGTTATTTGAGGTAAGTCAGTGTGAACATGTCGCGCTTTCCAGCTTGACTTGGAGAATCTGGCTCCTGGTTTTGTCCCCTTTGAGAGGGGGGTGGCTGAATCCGGAGCAAGGGAGGATGCTGCGAGCCCTTGGGGTTTGGATTTGGCTCGGGATCCTTCACTGGCAGCTCTGGTACGTGTCTGGAAGGCAGTGTGGATCCACACAGGGGGAATAATTTTCCAGGGCAAGTGTTCTGATGTGCTGTTTGGAAGCAATGATAGCAAATAGGTGCTGTGGCAGGAGGCTTCCCAGTGTACTCAGGGTGGGAGACAATGTGAACCCACTAGTAGTACCGGGAGAGGAAGTGGGGCTCTGGATGTGCCCTGGAGTTTCTCTCTTGGGTGTTGAACTTGTGAAGGACAAGAAAAACTCTGGCCAGGATTGATGCTGAGGAACAGGGGGTGCTAGATGTTTTTGGTCAGAGCGGGTGGCTTTCTCCCAGCTCCTTGGAGTGGGACAGGGATGCTCAAAGCCTCTGACAGATGCGCTCCCCAGCCCGTGGCCTCGTTCCTTGGTAGCCCTCCCTTTCCTCTGTTGTAGCTGCACTCCCCAGGGGTCTCTAGACTTAGGTCCAGACCTCGCCTAACCTTCACCCTAAACCCTATCTGTCAGCCAAGTGCTGAGGTCCCTGGACCTGGTGTTGGTACTAGAAAACCTGCCCCAGAATCAATGCGAATGTAGCGCTACATTTCCTTTCACAAGCCCCTCATGCAGCTCCCATCTTTTTGTCTGCATGTTCCCAGCTTCCCTCCATCCTTTTGTGCATGGAGTCCTCAGGATGCCGCATAGAGGCCCACAGGGCCTCCCTGTTCACGCGGAGGTCCCTGGTTGCTGCACTGACGCCATAGGGCTCCCTTATCCCCATGCACGTGGATGCCCCTGGATGCCACACAGAGGGCTGTGGGTCTCCCCTGGCCCCATGCGCATGGAGGGCCCTGGGGGCTGCCCCAAGGCCTATGAGGCCATCCCGTTGTCCATGTGCACGGAGGACCCTGTGGTCTACCTGGAGGCCCGTAGGGCCCCGCTCTCCTCTGTACTTAGGGATGCATCTGGGGTCCTCATGGACACACACACAGAGACCCTCCTTCCTGTGGGCACAGAGGCCCCTGGGGATCGCGCTGAGGCCTGTAGGGCCCCCCATCCTTGTGCGCATGGAGGACCCTGGGGCCCGCACAGAGGCCTCTAGGTCACCTCTGCCCCTAGGCAGACGGAGACCCCTCGGGACCGCATGGAGGCCCATAGCAGCCTCCCATCCCTGTGTGCATGGAGGCCTGTGGGGAGCCCCCCTCTCTGTGCATACTGAGGTGCCTGTGGTCCACACAGAGGACCATAGGGTCGTGACTTTCTTTGCCCATGGAGGACTCCGGAGGCCACGTGCTGGCCTGCAGGACCCCACCTCTGTCCCCATGTGCATGGAGGCCCCTTATGGCAAAACAGAACCCTATAGAGCCCTCTGGTACCTCTGTGCACAAAGGTCCCTGGGGGCCACAAGAAGGCCCTTAGGGCCCCCCTGTTCCTGTGTGCATGGATGTCTTTGGAGCATGCATAGAGGCCTGTGGAGCCTTCCAATCTTCATGTGCATGGAGGCTCCTGGGAGCTGCACAGAGGACAGTAGGGCCATCCCATCCCTTTGCATCGACATGGGCCCTGGGGTCTGCACAGGGGTCTGCACAGAGGCCCACAGGCCCTGCTTTGCCCATGGGGGCTGTTTAGGGGGCCACAAGACAGCCAGAGGGCTGCCCCACTCTCCCTTGGGCATGGAGGCCCCAAGGGCCCCCTATCACCATGTGCATGGAAGTTCCTGCTGGCTGCACAAAGGTCTGTAGGGTCAGCCCATCCCCTTGTGCACGGAGGACCCTGAGGGCCGAACGGAGGCCCTTAGGACCCCCTATCCCCATGAGCATGGAGGCCCCTGGGGACTGCACGGAGGCCCATAGTGCCCTCCAGTGTCCATGCACATGGAGGCCCCTGGGGCCTGCACAGATGCCAGTAGGGCCCCCCCACTCCCCACACACTTGGAGGTCCCTGGAGGCCATAGAGAGACTTCTAGAGCCCCCACATACCTCTGTGCTTGGAGGCCTCTGGGGCTTGCATGGAAGCCGGCTCGGCCCTCTCATCTTCATGTGCAAGGAAGCCCCTGTGGCTGCATGGAGGCCCATAGGGCCCCCCTGAACCCCCGTGCACAGAGGCCACTGGGGCCTGCAAGGAGGACAGTAGGGCCCCCATCCTGGTGGGCGCACAAGCCCACGGGGTCTGCACAGAGGCCTGTAGCCCCCCAGCCCTTGCACATGGAGGCACCTTAGGCCCACTCAGAGGTCAATAGGGACTCCCAAGCTGGTGCGCCCCGGGGGCCACACGATGGCCAGAAGGGCCCCCCTGCCCCCATGTGCATGGAGGCCACTGTCGGCAGCACGGAGGCCCTTAGGGACCCTCTATCTCTGTGCACATGGAGGACCCTGAGGGCCAAGCAGAGTTGCCTTGCTCACAGAGGCACCTGGAGGCTACACGAATGCCCATAGGGAATGTAGGAAATGGAGGGCTTCATTTCTGTTTTCATGCCCTTTCTAGCTCTACTCCCCACAGATGTCTGGACTTTCTGTCTTGCCTATCCCTAAGCCTGGCTGTCAGCCAAATGCTGAGGACCCCCAGGCCCAGTGCTGACTCGAGAGCACATCTCCCAGAATCAACCAAAATGAAGTATTACATTTCCTTTCACGATGGCTCTAGAAGAAATATCCTAGAATCACTCCGAATGTAGCACTGCGTTTCCTTTCACAAGCCCTTTTTAGCTCCACTCTCCATGGACCTTTAGGCTGTCTCCATATCCTATCCCTATCCCTAACGCTAGATGTCAGTCACCCATGGTGCTCCCATGATGCTCAGGCCACCAGGCCTAGCGTTGCCTCTGTAACACGTGTCCTAGAATCAATCCAAAGATAACACTATGAATCCTTTCGTATGCCCTTTCTAGCTCCACTGTCCGTGGAGCTGTAGGCTTTCTCTCTTTCCTAACCCTCTCGGTCTCCCTAACCCTAATCCTAACGTCAAACAAATGCTGAGGCCCTCAGGCCTAGTGCTCGTTCTGGAACACGTCCTAAGATTAATCCATATGTAGGACTTCATTTCCTATGGCATGCCCTTTCCGGTTGCACTTCCTATTAAGCTCTAGGATTTCCTCTTCTCTTAATCCTGGGGATTTATGTTTAGGGTGCATGAGAATCAGTTAGAGGTAATTAGGGGCCTGTGTGGGTATGAAGTGGACTGAGTTATTTTACCTCTTTGGGTCGTAAAATTGCCATGATCGTAGTGTCGACACCAGGGCCCATCTCGTATAAACCTGATAGACTGACTGAATGTAGAGCTGGTTTATGCTTTACAGGCTCCAAAGAGCAGCTAGCCATGCATTTAGGATGTGGAAATCCAGCTCCTGAAGGAAAAGGTGCTTCCTTTTGTGAGTTAGGAAGCATTTTCCATGTGGAAGCACTGTTATCTCTGTGGCACATATGGTCCAGCTTGCAGCTAAATCCATCCATCCCACAACTAAATACTTAGCACTTCCCATTGCCTCTCACCCGAGGCACTAGAGCAGCCTCGCAGCAGCTCGGAGAGATAGCAGGGCCTGATCAGAACTATCTCATCAAGCTTCAAAACGCCCTGAGCTCTGTGGCTGGGGGGTCTAACAGTTTAACACCGCGCGGTCGGCAACATCACTGCAATTTAGGTCAAAACCAAGACGCACGCAACGCCCTGCCGGGAGCGCAGGACGAGAATGTGATCGGAGCTGAGACGCATCGAGTTTGCTAGGACTAACACTTGGCTCTTGCAGAAGTGCCACCAGACTTGAGTTTAATTGCAGCAAGCGTTCGGGAGCACAGTTCTCATTCCCCTCCGAACATTAGGCCCTCCAGCTGTTTATATTTCCAGCAGGATCATCTCAGCATACCAGGGTGTTTTGCATTGTTGTGGAAAGATGATTGGTTGCAATACGTTGTTAGTGCCAGTGTGGGAATGGTGTTGGCTGGGAGAAGGCAGTTTTTTGGGTCCATCCTGTCCATCTTTCTATTTTCCAGTATGAAAAGATGAAAATACTTCCAAGATGACTGATTCTGCATCCATACGTCCCTCTGACATCGTGCTGGGCTGGGAGAGCCCCCTTTTTAGGACCAGTTCTACTCAGTGACCCTTCAGCCCAGCTCTGTGTCTCCATTAAAGACTGCACAATGATTTTCCTTACAGTCCAAAGCTTTGGTGGGATATGAGTTAATTTAGCACACAGGTAGGTGCTGCACTTGCTTGTATCCCATGTAGCTATACCTCCATTTGGGTAGGAATGGGAGTAACGGTGCACCCTACCTAAAAATGAGCACGTGCATAGTTCTGGCTGGGCAAAGGCTGTTTACAGGCTGTGGAGATGGTTGCTAGGGGGTTTTGGGGAGGTTTTGCAGAGCAGGTGTTTGCAGGGCTCTTGCTAAGCCATGAATTAGGCGACCTAAAGATGCTGTTTGATTACTCTAGCACTGTCAAAGGAGCATGAATGCAAACACTCCTTTGCAGGGTGTTTTTCACTTTACCTATATCCAAACATATTATTTTGGATTGCAGGTGAGTTTGGCACCCACAGCAGAGGCCCAGGGGAGGGAAGGTGCCCGAGCTGCACAGAGCCACGCACTTGGCTGCCCCAGACCTGCACGGATCAAGCAGCCGGGTCCCTTCCCACGGCAGCAGGCGGGACTTATCCATCCCAGTGCAAACTCAGCCCAGGTGCGCGGCGTTAAATGAGCGAGCGGCGCGGCCCGGCGCTGCCCATTCCCGCTCCGCAGCCGCCGGGCGGCGGCGCTGGCGAGGCCGGCGGAGCGGAGAGGAGCGGGGCGGGCGGCGGGGCCCGCGGG
>JAVCKT010033859.1:0-16746 GCA_032273925.1 Rhynchotus rufescens
AATGCTATTAACAAAAGCAGTGTTTAATGGCTTTAAGCACCTTTAAATGACAAGTTATAGAAAGCAGTAGTACAATATAGCAGAGGATAACATATTCTTTAAAAGAGAGGGAGAGAACGAAGGCAATGAAAGAAATCATTGCGTATAGTCCAATACGCTATTTGTGCTTTGGAGTTTTCTGAAGGTATGCAAGTGTGCTGAACAAAAGCTTTATCGTGCATAGGTTAGGTGTGTTACCCATCAAATTTATATTCTTAATCTCACTTTTAGTCTTTGCCAGTTCATTTCATGGAACATTTCACAACAGATTTAAACTTTTGAACTTTAATTTCAGTTTTCTGAGCTAATCAACTGTATTGTAGTGTGACAGGGAGCAGAAGTCCTTCCTGGAACATGTCTCACCAGAGAGGCTCTCTAGCCTTGTGCTGCTGGAGCCTGTAGGACCTGGCCTGTCCTTGTCCTTCCAGCCAGCGTAAGCATCTGTCATCAGCTGTGGGCACTGCGTTCTGGAGGCCACTACCCACTGCAGGACAAGGTTGTGAGGTGGTCCATGCTCAGTGCACACACCTTTGGCTTTGATGCTGGTTTTCACCTCTCCATGTTTTGGCTGTATGAGGACTCTTCTTGGACCCCAGACCAGTGTTCTGAACCTTGCAGAAAGGAGCTGGCCTTTCCTTTCTAGCTATTGCCTGGAGATGCCCTGTGGCTGTGCAGAGCTTGGTCTGAGGTGTTTGGGGTTGAAACCACGTGGGACGGAGGCTCTCCAGCTGAGATGGAGAAAGCACCTCTGCTAGTGAGGTGCCTGCAGCAAAGGAAGGTCTTGGGAAATACTAATATCATAATAGTCCCCACTCCAAAAATCACCCCTGAGAGACAGTCTGCAAATACTCACCTCTTTAAATAAATTTCAGTGTAAATATTATCCTGGTTAAACATGGAGGCATTCTGCTAGTGAAATTCTTGGAAATGCCATGTATCTGATGCCATATAACTGATGTATTAGGTGATATTTTTGATGCAGTAGGAGACATATTTGAATCAGATGGTGTGTTTGATTTACTGGAGGAGATACCAGTTTTGATAGATGATGCATCTTATCCTGCATTCAATAAGCAGTGATTCAACAGGGATGTGTCTGATTTGGTGAATGAAATACTGTATCTGATTTTGATCCATTTTTCCTGTAATTTACACATTTATTTTAATAGTTGATACATTTATTTGGGTGAGAAGTGTATCAAATTCTTCATGTAATATTCTTTCTTCTGTTGATGTGATTTATGGATTTTACAACTGATAGATATATCTTACAATTAAAAATAAAACATTCATTACTGTCTGCCATACATTCACAGTGCTCTAGCATGTCTCAAAATACAGCCTATCTAGGGTGTTTGTAGTGGGTCAGATGTTCAATTAAGCTTTTTTTAATGTGTGAACAGAAGCCTGGTTTTGACAACATTAATACAGCAGTATGATTTTAAAAGTAAAGTGTCCTTTCGTAAGGAAACGGGTTCTGTTTATGCCTTACCTAATGCAGAGGTTCAGCATGTGCTGCAGGTATTAAAAGTGTTACTAATTGATGGTTATTTTATAATTATAATAAACCATGGTCTTGTCCTGTGGGCATAAAAGTTTTCTTTTGGTGTAAATAGGTGCAGGATTTAAGGCCAAAGATTTTCCCTGTCCGGGTATCATTACCCTGTTTCTTCTCAGTGACTTTGTTCCTTTTCCAGCCAAGAACACAGTGATTTATAGAGCTTGCGATGACCTCTAGTCCCTACCTGATCAAGCAGCCACACAACACAATTTGGTGCATCTTTTCAATAAAGGGCAGAGTAAAATAGGTTATGGCTGGCACCAAATTACCCTTATTTTAAGTGTTTAAATTTTACAGGACTAAAGGTCATTTCCCTGGATGGTTTTTATTCCATTTAGTACCATGCTATGAGAACAATCGTATCAGGTACATCCTGGCCTGACCTTCTATACGTTACTACTTTTATTTAATATAAAACAATGCTACAAGAAGAAAGTTGATAAAAAAAGCTGAAATTTATTAAGCCACCCTGAGGCTGATACTGGATTATATACAAGGACAGCAAATAGAAAGGGAAAGCTGAAACAGGCTGTGAGAGAGAGTCGGTCAGTGCAATATTAGTGCTGGTAGTGCCACGTTCAGGCAGTCTGAGTGTGAGGTTCTGAGGCTCAGACTACCTGCTTTCTTTGCTGTTACTTTTACAGCAGATGGAGGATTGCTCTAGGTTGGTGGCTGTCCGAATTGATCTCCTCGTGCTTCCCATAATGAGCAGGTGGAGGGACAGTGCCCGGCGCTTGGTGCCCTTGGTCCTCGAGCTGTGAATCCCATTCTCTTTCATCAAGGAGTGCTGGAAGCACCAGGGGCAGCCAGGCATTTCTGACTATACATGAAATAATCGTCCCATGGAGGGGAAAATGAGAAGGAAAGATCAGAGCTATTAGTGTTACCTATTTTTCATACATATGTATAGATATGACTCGAGTTTTTAATATGGGAAGTATTTTACAGCATTAGTGGTTAAACCTCCAGCGTGAGGTACTCAGTGCTGCTGCAAGAGCTGCTCTCGCCCTGGCTGTGCTCAGCAAGAAAGGTAAAACGGGGATAAAAAAGTTGAGTTCATCTCCTCTGGTAGAGGTGTAGCTTTGGGTTGAGCCTGCTCAACTGACTTTTTCCCAAGGAAGCTCTCTTCTTTGGAGGAGGGAGGAAGGAAGGGATGTAGAAGAGACTGTGTGATTTAGCTTGGGAAAAACAACACTGTTTTACAGAGTATTTCTCGTTTTGTGTTTCCTTGATGGGTGAGCAGAAGATCCTGGAGGTGCTGGTGCTGGTGGGGCCCAGCGCTGGTGCTGGCCGGCAGAGCTGCTCCCCTGCGGCCGCTGCTCCTTGGCGCGAGGAGCTCTGTGCAGGATCTTCCTCGTGCCCCGGAACGAGATAACTGCCTGTGCACAGGAGGGAGAAACGCCTGCGATGCTGTCCGCTTTCCTCTACGCCACAAATAGACCTGACTGGAGATATTTATGCTTTGTTTGGTCAAGGAAGAAGGAAATGTAGGTTTTCTGTGGCCGTGCCCACAGCCCGTTTTGATTTCCAGCCCTCGTGCTGCTGCCTCGGTGTTCGAGCATTTTGACAGGAGTGCATGGGGATATTTAGCTGCTGCCAAAGCTCGTAGGATTTTGCATTAAATTTCATAAATAGGCTGTATAATAAGGCCATGAGCATTAAAACTCAAAGCCAAAAGCTTTTAGAAATGTATATGTACAGACAGGCATCCCAAGATCAACAACTACATATCTGCACTTGTAAGAAGTTTTCTTTCTGGACATCTGGGCTATTACATTACCTGGCTGCTTAATGGAGAGTAGAGAGTTAGGCTGTTGGGAATCAAGGATACAAACACACATGGGGCCTTGAATGCTTTTCCGAACTTGTTCCGTTGTGTAATACTGCATCGTGACGTATGGCATTGGTGTGATGGGCAGGTGAAACAAGACAGTTCAGGCTGATGAAAGGCAAACACAGCAATTTGCCAGCTAACAAATTCACTTTGCCTATTTCAGAGCATTTGCAAGTTTTATGAGACAGACAGTTATTGCTGAGAGGAGCTGAGGATAATGGAATTAAGGAATTGGAAAGGGTGTGTTTGTCTCTGTTTTAACCAAAACATGATGTGGTCCCTTACTGTAAAGCGCTTTTTTTTGCCTGTTTGAAAGCAAAGAATGTGCTGCAAGGTAGTTAGACTAGAATACAGGGAGCAGATGTAAAAATTTATTGAAAATAAGTTTTGTTTCAGTGTAAGTTCTTTCCATAGTGGTTTCCTCAGCCTGGTTTCTAAGTATTTTCTGATATTGTTCATTACTGGAAAGGGAATAAGGCTTTTGTTTTTGCCTTTGTGAATGCATGGCCTGGCAGGAATAATGAGACAGAAGGGAAATTGTTAGGTCAATGGGAAGAAAAGATTTTTAGCTTGCTATTACGCTGGTCTTACCAATTTATACTGCAATGTCATTTCTGTCCATACAACGAATATTTTTATTGCATAGGATTCTCTAAGTATCAAAATGGGCTGCTTTCCAGATGCATGGAACTGTGCCTGACTTGCTTGTTACTGCTTAGTGTCTACATGAATTTTTTTCTTTAATTGGCAATGGATGGGTGGTCTCCTGAAGACTGCCCACCTGACAAAATGAACTACTGTCTGAATATGCAAACCAATTCTGATCTTTATTAATGTTGGGCCCATGTTATCCCATACTGAATCTACATCCGTAAAGCAAATCTCAGCAAGGCCTGGGCAATGATAGCCTTCAAGCTAAAGATCACAGAAACTCCAAAGGAGGAGACCTCAGCTTGCTCCTTGTGCACTGCTGGATCCTCTCTGTGTGAAACTGCTGCCAAGGGCAAATGAGTATTTGGAAACCTGCTAAGGGGGTGTCAAAAGGACCTTTGTGACGTTAATAATTATCGGAAGAAATAAAGAAATAGTGTAGGCCTTATATTTAACCTTTTAACTAGAAAATATATATATAAAGTATATAAATAAACATATAAAATAGTTATATTTAACAGGAAATGCCTTATATTTAACTTGTTGGATAGCATGGTAAGCATCTGACCAAGCTTGCTGGGACATGTTGAAAATGTTGCAATAGCACCATTTGATGTAGAAGGTGTTAAGTATTGCTGAATGTAAGATGGTAAAAAGGTCTTAACTGTGTTTTTACTACACTCCCCGTCCCTAAACACAAGTAAATAAGTAAATTTGGCTGTATCATTTGTAGCTAAGATGATGTCAAGCTGCTGGTCAGAGCCTCGAGACATTTGCAATTATAAAATTAGACAAATATCTAGTTTTATGTCCTTTTTTTGTGCCCACTGGCACATTTCTTTATTTTGTATGAATGTAATGAGAGAAAGCTAATTGCAAATTTGTCTCAACACTGTCACAATATCAGCTCTTTGGAAATCACAGAGGAAAACCAAATTTTAATAGTCACAAAAATTAAACTGCCTTTTCTCGCCAGTGCATGTTATCTCCTCTATTTGGACACGCATGCAATCCATAATTTGAGCATGTGCTGGATGATATTTTACACTTTAGACATCCACCATTTCTAGTTTGTTTCCTTTTTTCAGACATATCCCTATTATGTTGGTCAGGGAGTTTTCATAAAATTCATCTTTGTTTGATGAAAGGAGAAGCTGTTTCCAAGCCGTTTCGTGTAGAGCTGCAAGTGCCCTAAGGTCGTATCCATCTTTGCGGTGATCTGCCCCGAGTCCATCAGTTCCTTGAAGTGGAACAGCTTTCACTGAGCAGAAGCTGAGCTGGTCAATTCAGGAGAAGCAAGGCAGTCAGCACCATACAGAAACCAATATTTATCTCCTATTAAACTCTGAACACTAAAGGCAAGGAGTGCAGACCATCTTGCCCCTTCCTTTCTCATTTGCTCAGTACCCACCTCGCTGCCTACAGTGGAGTTCAAGACTCCGTTCAAACTATTTATTATCCTGCTGGGCTCTTTTATTGCCAGTTTTATGAGGGCTGGGAGCATGGAGGAGATGGGGTGAAGGAGCAGGAGCACATGGAAGCAGCAGCTGCTAGGGACTGAAGGGAAGTGGGATGGATGGTCATGCTGTAAAAATATGGCGAGCACAGCAGGAGGGCTAACAGCTCCCTAGAATTGATGACACCAAACTAGTTTGTTCCGAGGTGAGGACCCAAATTGTTGTCTGAGAATAATAATGAAAATACAGAAAGTAAATTATTTTGAGCTGAATGAGTATGATCTCTCCTAATGCCTTTTCCAAATCGTGTGAGGCATTTGGATACAATATTTACTACAGGGTTCTGAATTGCTTATAAAACAAAATGGCTCTCATTATCCTCCAAGAAGGCTGTAAAACATGAATAGTAGCCTTCTCATTTCTTGGAAATTATTCTACAGGAGTGCTATAGGGTTCTGGCTGATGCACTGGATGTAGAATACTACCACAATTCAGGTGTTACACGTGTCTGTCTTTGTAAGGTGCTTCAGCATTTAAGAAACTATTTCAAGCATACTTCTAAGCAATACAATGAATAACTATCAGCCAGCATTTGGGCATTATATTGGACAGGCTAGTTCAGTTGCCATAATGTAATTGCTGCCTTGACAGATTGACAAGTCCACAATAAGCTTTACCAAATTTATTTTATTTCTCCTTAATCCACATTCTTTTAGAAACCTTTTTTCATAAACCTGTTAAAGACCAGCTATAAAATTGAGAAGGTCGTTCTCTTTGCTTTGACATACAGGTGGTGTTACCCAGTTCAAGGCTGCTGTGTTCTTTCCGATTATGTTTATATTGTAAAACAGCCAACATCTCTGTCTTTTCCTGTGCTTTCAGGGAGCACATTGCTTAAATTATTGTTTCTTATTCTTGATTCCTGCATGGTATTTTGGACAGGAATCATTTGAACTTCTTCGGTAACTTCAGCAAGCTGCATTTGGGCTCTCTAAATATGCCTGTTAAGATTAGGAAGAAACTGTTGCTTTTAATACTGCAGTTTTAATCATTTGTATGCAAGAAAGCAGTTCAAAGCATAGAGGGACTTTCTCCCTACCTCTCCACTCCCAGACTTTATTGTCTCTTTCTAAACCTGTGAGCTTCACCTGGATTTGAGCATCCTGAGGATATCTTACCTCTATTGCAAACTGTTGATAATATGTTATATTAAGGTATCTCCCTGTAGTGTCTGTTTTGTCATAAACTACATTTTCATGGTTGTTCTGTAACTGAAGAAAATAAGACTGAGACAAGTTTAGACCATGATTTTCAAGTTCAACTCTATCAGTTAAATATACATAGTTACTGGAGTGGCATGCGCATGCTGTATTTTCTAAGACTCAACTCAGGTGTATTAAATTCGATTTACGTGTAGATTTGAACATTTGGCATACGTAGTTGTCAACTGTAAAAGCAGTTGTGAACTATTCTCACTGAAACAGTCCCAAGTGACTTTTGCAAGGTCATTCAGCAAATGAATATCAAACTGAGCCTGGAAACCCAGTCTCTCAGCTGCTGTATATCTTTTATTAACTGGAAAATATACCATTATAAGCAAGTTTCTTCTAGGTTATATTGCCTATTGAGTTTAAACAGGTTTTCCAATCTCTTAGTGCCACTTTTGCTATTGTTCAGGTAAGAAAAACCTCACTGTGAACTGTGCAGCAGTGCCATTTCTAAAAGATGGGTATATACAGTAGTAGCACATATACTTTAATAATAATGAAAAAACCTTATTACTACAACAAAAATGTTGTTTCAGCTCTTTTTCTATGCAGCAAAACAGTGGCACCCAGTGGCCATTCATGCTAAAATCCCAACCAATAAAATTCTACAAACTCTAGTGCAATTGCAAAGAAAAAGGAATAGGAAAAGAAATTGGCACTTGTCATCTGCTCGTATGTGCCCCTAAATATTTGTTAAAAACTGACAAATTTCACGGAACTTCTACTTTGTCTGATGCATCAAGTCCTTGTTAACTGCAGATATATTGATATGTTTCTGAGCAGATGCCTAAGGATTCTTATTTTGTTTTACTAAAAATCTGAGTTTTTACTTGAAAGATGTAGAAGAAAAGACTTCCTGATTCTGTATCTTAGGCTCTATTCTTATTACATTTTTACTTCAGAGTATTATTGCAAACTTGTTAAAACTTGAGAAAATCCAGTCTTGTATGAGGCATATGATGTTACTCTTTTCATTAAAACAGATTTAGGTTTTTATTCATGAGATTATACTGCTTTTGATATGTTACTGCAATGCAGATATCATTGTGCAGTTTCTGTGCACCTGGTAGCATTGGTGCTGCAGGTTTGGACTGAAGTACTTGGGGTTAATCTCAGGGGTTCCTTTGCCCTTGGACCAGAATGTGTTAAATACAGAGGAGAGGTTAGCAAAGAAGTGCCTGATTCAAAGACTCTTTTCCCAGTTTTGCGACTATTTTGTGACTTTGTGACCATGTTGTGTCATGTTTTTCTTAAAGTTACTTTGTTAAAGTTAGCTCGTTAGGAGCAGTGCTGAATATTTCAATTGCAATACTCTCTTGTTGCCTGTAGAAGTGAAGGTCACTGCCATAAATGCTGGGCACTTGTGAAAACTGGCATGTTCGAGTGGCACTCTTGAGAAAGAACTTGCTTGGTGGTAAAAATGAGAGAGAGAACCAGAAGGTTGAAAGCTAATAAACAAGTCACAGGTACTACAGGAATTGGCTGAACATTCTTGGAGAAATATTTTAATGACATCTTTCCTTCATAAAGATAGAATCATAGAATGTCCAAGGTTGGAAGGGACCTCAGAGGTCATCTAGTCCAACCCCCCTGCACACGCAGGGTCACCAACATGAATGTTAGGATACCAAAGTAATATTAAAAAGTAATAGAGATAGTATCAAAATGAATAGTTTAAAACAAATGTTTTTGTGGCTTTTATGAAAAACTGGAATTTGACCATGCTTTGACATGGACCTGAGTGATCAGCTCTTGAATTTTATGCCAAAGTGAGCTTTGGTAACTGGCAGACCAAAGTGAACAGGGTGAGGCTTATATTTAAAGGCTTCATTACTATAGAACTGGACTCTGTTGTCATAGAGTCAGTTCTCACTCCTCTCACTCTGTCTGCAGTTCAATTGTTGGATTAAGGAAATGTTTTCTGTTGAAATTGGTGTACGTTATCATGTAAAAAATTAGGTTTAAACATTTAATGTGCTTCACCAATCCCTTCTATTTTTTATCAGAAAATGACTAACCATTTCAAGATATCTCTTTCAATTCAAATAAGTGCTACATGCCCTCAGTGTGAGTGGAAAGTATAGATAACTTAA
This sequence comes from Rhynchotus rufescens, assembly GCA_032273925.1. Lineage (NCBI taxonomy): Eukaryota > Metazoa > Chordata > Aves > Tinamiformes > Tinamidae > Rhynchotus > Rhynchotus rufescens. The sequence continues at coordinate 8,904 of JAVCKT010033859.1, forward strand.
AAGTCTATCTAAAGATGTACGCAGTCAGTCCATTTCAGATAATGCATTAAGAGGCATTAGGACCATATTTATGGTCAGAAAATTTAGTATCTATCTGTTCTATGGTCTGAACCTGAAACACATGGTAAGTAAAATGTCTAAGTTTTAAGGCAGTAAAAGGATTTCATGCATTAAAGACAGAGCTATTCTTTCTACATAATAAAATATTTCTAATTTAAAGAAAGTTTAACAACCTAAGTTCACTTTCTTTTCCATTGGAAGAAAAGCCAATTTGATGTTTGAATTGGTAATAGTTTCTTAGCAGAAAAAAGCTTGTTTCTAAGGTTGAATTATTCTAAAACAGGCAATAAAAATGATTGAAGGAGAACTCTGACACAGAAAAAAGTTATGTATAAAGGCTTTAAAGAAGGCATGTTTAATACCCTATGAGTCAACAAAATTACTTTGTGGTTTAGAAAGATTTTATGTTATTATAAGGTCTATGCAACAATCTCCTACAAATCCCTTATTCAGTTGGTAATAACTTGGTCTTAGTGTAAACGCAGCAAATATATGTATACCACAGGATGATAATAATTGTGAAATTAAGATCTAACAATTTGAAAAACCCTGGATTTCATTGAGATGTTCAGTTCTTGCATGCCTAATTGTATTCTGATATGACTCCTCTGTGTTAGTGATTCTTGACTTGGAATTTTTCCCCTTCTCTGAGAATTAAACAATATTGAAATCCTGTGAGGAAGAAATTTGGAGTTCTGCTGAACTGCCTGCAAGGGATAGTACCACAGGAAGAGTGTAAGAACAATGCCCGGAATAATCCTTTTGCATAGCAGGGAGAAGAAATTTAGACTTGCACCCCTTTATAGAAAGGAGTATTGTAAGGAACAGAGATGTTAAAATCTGTCTCAAGGATCTTCTCAAGTCTTTCTGGAGGAGTTGTTTTATTGTACATGTCACCTACTGTGCTTTTGTTGACTGTTGAAGGCTTATGAAGCAATTTCCAGTTTTGAGGTAGAAAGCATAGGAAATGAGAGAGAGGAGCAAGACTGGCATGTTGTGGTATGTGCAGCAGTGCCCGTGTCTCTCCTTTAAAGAAAGCTGCTTGTTCCTGTCATACCCTCGACCCCTGCGGGTCACGGATGTACAACACAGAGGGCGCAGGAGGTGTGAATCTCTTGACAGAGAATGAGGAAGAGCAAGTTAGAAATTCTCCTTTGCTGAACAAGTCACAGCTCCTGCATGAGGGCAAGCAGCAGTGAGGTGTCCATAGTATAGTGAGGCTGGAGAACCTTGGACTGAAGATATTGGCCATAACACTTGGAGAACGTGTGAGGCACTTGAGCAGCCAAAAGAACCCAGTCTCAGGAAGCAGAATTGAAGACTGAGAATATAATATAGAAAGTATTACAGCATAGGTGATTGAATGAGGGAAACAGAGAGTTAAGTGATTTCACACTAAATGGAAATAGTTGAAAGATAGATGAGATGTTTAGCACACTGACAGAAAAGGAAAGATTTAAACTCCCTCAAGACTTCCAGGTTCTTCTCAGAAGGAGAAGATTGACAGACCTTTCAGAAAAGAGTCTGAAAGAAGGGCTTGAACTTGTACTTTGTTTTTGTGGAGGCAGCCTACCTGGGAAGAGGCTGAAGGTTTTGCTGTGTCTGGAGAACTGAACTAATTAATGAGGTGAGCCAAAGGTTCCCAAGTTCTGAGCATGCTGAGAAGGAGAGAAAGGCAGAGCTCCTAAGAAAACCTGGTCATGCTGCCCTAAAAGATAAGTTATCTTTTTATATTATTGTCTGTGGATCTGTTAGAAGCACAAGTTTATTTACGCGACTGAAAACTGAAAAGCATTAGGAACAACAAAGAAAAAGAAGGGGCAGCCAACTTCTTTTTAGTATATATGCTGAAGCAAACACTCTTTGCTCCCTGAGAAACCTCTGAGGAGGAGGCATGTATATTTATAAATACTCCCATCTCAGAGGTCATAAACCCACCCTTTCGTTAGCAGCTCACAGATATATTGCACATATATTGCAGGAGTCCTTGTAGGTGGCTTTGGAGATTGAGGGCTGCTGGTCTTTTGTTCTCATTTTCTCTCTCTCAGCCTTGATCCTTCCCATCCTTCTCAAAAACCGCAAATGCCAAGTGAATTCATCTATGAATCCTTTAGGCCTTTACCTCCCATGAAGTGTAACAGGCAGGCAGTTAACATTTGTAACACGCATAATAGGAACGTTGGGAGCCTGCAGAACCACGCACGGCTCCGCAGGCGCAGGGTGCACAGTGCTGGGATTCATCTGAAGTACTTTTTGTTTGGTGCTTTCATGCTGGCAGCCGTACGTGGATCTCGGTGCTGACTGTGGGCTCCTCTTCTGTGGCTGCAGCAGAGCAGGGAAGGTTGGAGAGGGCACCGAGCAGAGGCTGGCTCTGCAGAGATTATGGTTAGGTTGAAAAATACAGCCTTGTGTGACCAAGGGCAGTCAAGTGAATTGCTGTTTCTTTTCTCCCTTTAAGTTAGGGCTCTTTCTTAGTTGAGGAAAGGAGAAAATGAGCCTTGGAGCAGAGGTCGCATGTGGGTCTCTTGGTTGCCACATGCCGTGGTGGCCTCCTTGGCCTCAGACTACACGCACTGTGGCTCTGCTGCCCCCCTTTCCCCACCACGTCTGCCCTGGGCAGCCCATCCTGGTGTGTCTCCCAGCTGGGCCAAGGCCGCAGCCGCCATGTCGCGCCCAGGGAGCGGCGTCACCGCCGTGGCCCTGGCGACGGTCGCGACCCGCGCGAGCTCTGCCCTTGCGCTCGGGCAGGCCCGGAGCTTCCCCGCTGCCCGGGAGGAGCAGCAGACCTGGAGAGGGGCTGCTTCTGATCCTAACCATCAGCCACATCGGCATAATGTGTTAGCTTAAGGAAATAATGAGGGAGATGATTTACTGACTGATGGCTGTCCAAAAGGGTTGGGCTTTGCGTTTTTTTGTGTGTTTAAAGCTACAAAAGATGCTTTTTTGCATTGCTGCAATTAATTAGGACAGTACCTATGCAAGTGTGACTTTTTTTTTTCTCCAGGTGACTCCAAAGAGACAGTGCCCGCAGTGTCTAAATCTTGGTGCTAAGTCTCTCTCTTGTCATTCATGGCGTGTCCAATACAAGTGATTTATTGCCTGGCTGCAAGTCAAGACACTTGATCATTATCATGATTTTTTTCCCCTCACATCAACTTTTTTCCCACTTTAGACAAGTCCAAGCTAATTTAGATAAGGTCAAGATCTAGGCCACTCCTTGAGAGTTTTTAACATGGCTTTTCCTTCAGGTCCTTCCACCTCATTCTTGAAAAATGTCTTGTAGTATCCCCAAGGCAGAGCTGGAGGAGAAGGTTAGTGGATAATTCAGTAGTAATGCTCTCCTCCAATATTTGATATGCCTCCAAGGCATTACAGTTTTGCTTGTATCTGTTAAATTGCTGGGAGCTTTTTTCAGTGCTTAATTATCTGCATGAAATATGTGGGGTTTGCAGTCATGTACAACGTCAAAAGATTTTTTTAGCTTTGTCATTCTAGAAGTGAATCAAGCAGTATAATAGGTTGATCGCCACTGTCTTTAAACTAGATATAAAAACAGATCAATTAAATGATTATTTAACCCCTCGTATAGATGTGACTTGAACTCGCATCATCTTCCCCCTTTTTACTATGAATGTATGAATCCTTAGTATTTCTTCTTATGTTTAGTGTGAAGAGCTAGGTGGGAACAAAGATTTTAAAGGATTCTTTTTTTTCCCCCCAAACCATCCCTGCAGACATTTTCTGAAAAGGATAATCCATCTTAGAACATGTTGCCTTGCAAATTCTTCATGCTCCTGGGAGATCTGAGGAATGCTGCAGCAACTACAGGGCCATTAAATACAGTTCTTTCCTCCAGCAACATCTTGGGTAATTTTATGGTTCTGGTGACAGACTTTATGGACTATTTTGACTGGCCAGATATGTTCAAAGGACGGTGCAGGCATAGTATAAGGGACAGGACAGGCATCATAGCTTTATGTCATGATGTGAGGGGAATTAATATACATAATTTTTTCCTTAAATCACCACTTGCAAGCAGGATGCACGTTCTTAGGACATATTCCTATTCCCGAGTGCAGTGAGACAGCCCAACTATTTCAGTGACTCATGAAGGGATTATTTATGTGGATTTATTGGTTTAGGTTCTTTACAACCATAAGTCAGTCCAAGTTTCTTAAAAAAAGAAAATATTTTTACCAGACTGATTTGACATCTTTTTATCGTAAATTCTGATGTTTTACAGAAAATGAATTTTATTCATGCAACCACCCAACACTTTCTATTCCATTGTAGCAATAACATTATTTATATCACCATATTTAAACAGCATAAAATCTATATGATTTTAATAACTAATGGCCTATGCTTAGCTTACCTAAGACTGCCATGCGCATGTGGTGGACTTGAGGCAAATTTAGGTGTCACTGAAATGAGTTTGGTTTGTGTTTGTAGTAGAGCAGTTCACACCGTAGGAAATAAAGCAGTGCTGTATTCTGTAGAGCTGCTCAGATGCTGCTTTATCGGTCACTTGATGTGATTGATATTTTTGTTGAAAATGATCTGTAGTAAAAGACTGCCTCTTAATGCATGTGAAGAAGGGCCAAAAAAGGTAATATGTGCACTCATCATTCTGGAACACATTGACTGGGGCTGGCAGAAGTAACAAGCAGCAGATACAGCCAGAATTGGAGACCGTTCAGTCTAGCAGCTATTTCTCGGGAGCAGGTTGCATTTTGTTGTAAAGTGCACTTTAATGGGGCACTTTTTTTCATCTGGGACTCCTTATTAACTGCAGATGGACTTGGCTGTGCTGCCTAGGCCATCTCAGTGAGGAGAGTGGAGCTGGGATGGTCAGCATTTCTGGCCAAAGAATCCTCTGCCTAATGCGTATAAGACAAAGTAGGGGACCAGGGACACTAATAAAGGGACACTGGTTTGGGCTTCCAGCCACCGTAGCTCCACTCCTATAAATTGCAAATCTGTACAATGGCTGAACAAGCAAGACTATCTTTATTTCAGCTTGTTGGCTGATGAGCATGTAGATATTCTACTCAGCACTTTTGAAAGGTGCTGAATTTCTGCACTTTACTGTTTTCTAAATCTGCAATGTCATACTCTAAATCCAGACTTTGCCAAACGCTTTTCTTTTTTCGTTCAAAGAAGTACACGGACTTAATTTACTTTTCTCATGCCCCTCCTTTCCATGATCATTCACACAGCTCTTTTCTGCAGCAAGTTCCTCAGGGGAGAGAAGGGAAAGGAATACACGTCAAAGTTTTATGAGCTTAATATTAAATTTAGACTTGGAGAGTTGCATGCCAGAATTGCTCCCCTTCATTTCCATTCAGGGAAAAGGAGAAATACTGTGCAGTGCTCTAACTCAGGGAAGTTGAACATGCCAAAAAAGTTTAGATTTTTGCTGATAAACTTAAAATTTAAATGAAATTATTTAAAAAGATGATGTAAGGGAGGTCAAAACGAGTTCCTAAAAGATATATGCTTGGAGCGGACACAGAATATATGTGATTATGAATTATTTGTCTTTGGCTACTTAAAACAAAAACTCAAGCATGATTTGTAATTAATTCCAATTAATTTTAAATCAGTATTTTTTTAGAAACTGCTAGGTGTTTTGTGAGTAAATGTGTGAATTCAGCTCCAAATATGACCTCAGCAGGGAAAGTTTTGAGATACAATAATATCAATTGAAAGGCAAGACCAATGTTACTTGCATCTGAAGGCTGAATGTGTCTCTAGCCAACTGGATATAGTGAGGGTCGAGCTTGCCAAGAGCTGCTTGAGAAGCAGATGGGGAGGCAAAGAACAATCTTGCTGAAATCTTGTTGGCTAAGCCTTCTGAGTATCCATAAAGCTCCCAGCGTTACTTCACAAATTAACTTGATCATTGCACTATATGAAAATATTCTTCAGTATTGTCAATGACTGTTGCAATTTCGCACCCTTCTCTCTCCCTAAATTCTGAGCTGAAAGTTAAGTTCTTAGATATTTCTCCAAGTGCATGAAAGACATTACAGAAATGGGCCAGATTGATGAAGATTTCAATGGCCATGTGTATCTTCCTTGCTTATAGACTTCAAAATTTGGTTACTGACATTCAAAACATGCCCAAGAATGTGACACAAACTTTTAATGACTACATAAAATGGTATTTATATATGGCTGCAGGCTCTGAGGGGTAGAAAAGGCACATGTTTGATTGCTGCATAAATCTCATTTGTAGAATACAGGGAAAGAAGCAGCCATGGACTCTGCCGGCACTCTCAGATGCACAACATGATCCAACAGCTGATTGTAAGATAATACTATCAGTCTTTCTTTTCTCACTGCCTGTGGGTTCAGAATATAAATCACAAGCAGTGTATGCTTCAGCTGATCCTGTTTGTTCCCACTGTGACCTTATACTAAGTGTATTGTTTTTTCATTTATATTTAAGAACAGATGAAAGTATGTTGGGACTTGCTTCCCCAGCCACATAAATCAATATTTCAAACACATTGTGTGGTACCAATTAACTGCTCCTCATCAGAAGTAATATTGTCTATTTTAGAAGTTACCACACCATCCATTCTATTTGCTTTTTTATTCTCTCAAGTATTCAACCAATAAAAATTAAATCAAAAGTTTATTTAATTGATGTTTCTCCTCTTCAAGTCGCGAGGGTTACTGTGTATATGCAGTAAGCACACTGTGAAGTGAGGAGATACGTAGGTAGAAAATTGATATTCTCCCTCCACTTCCACCGCAAGGTGATAAGTATTCGGTCCTGTGTTTCTATATAAGTTTAATAATTAAGAGCTTCTCAGGCCACAAAGCCAAATTATGTTCTTTGATATGCATGGGATGCTGTCACTGAAGTAGCGAAGCCGTAGCAAGGCAACTGGATGCAACGGGGCCTGCGAGGGCTGCCGCCTTCACAGGCTGCTTGGAACGGAGCGTTTTCAGAGCTTTGGGGAATTACAAAGCCGAGTGCTACAGCAGGAAGGAAGAGAGAAACTTCCAACCTGTCTGGAGACAGCGGTGGCCAAGTCCTGTAGGCAGCTTTGAAAGGCTCAGCCTCCAGCTCTGCATTTTGAGGGGTTCTGCATTATCATTTTCCTTCTAAACTCCGAGCCAGGCGTCTCTCTTTGTACCAGAGAGAAAAATGCAGCTGATATTTTCTTGCTTATCTCTTGTTTTGGTATGGTTTTGACTTTTATTCCTCAGTGTTTATGTTTCTTAAATAAAATACAGTGAAAAAAGCAGTATGATATGTTTTCAAATGAGAAGAACATGAGCTAGATGAAAGAGCATATGCAGGAGATGCACCAATCTAGGTGGTGGTCAAAAAAATCTAAAGTAGCATTTTCTGTTAATACTATCTTGCATAGTCTTGTGGAACCAAAATGGCAATTTTTGACTAAATTAGTATTCATTATCAAGTGTTTTATGAAAAAACATTTTAACAGGAAATTTGTTAGAACAAAAAAAGGAGAAAAAAAAATATTTGACCCAAGTCTTTTTGGATAGGGAGGGTAGCATAAGCAGAATGATTGCAAGTATGTATGGAAAGTAAAAATTGTTAATGGAAAGAAATGTCGTTCATTGCAGTGATTTCTTTGAAGGAAAGAGATGAAAGATTTTTTTTCCTCAACTCTAGATAAAAATTGGACTGAGCAAACTTGGCTTAGTAAATGAGTTATTTGCTTAGAAAGTGCTTTGAGGGTGAAATTATTAATAAAATCAAGTTGAATTTATTGAGTAGTTTCAGATTAATTAAAATGAA
>JAVCKT010033860.1:0-14378 GCA_032273925.1 Rhynchotus rufescens
AGAACCACAAGAGGAACACTAACATTTAATATTTAAAGAAAAAATGTTAATATTTAAAAGCTGATATATATTTCCTGATTGTTATGGCCAATAAAATAGAACTGTACTGAACTGAATGGATGATGTTTGTAAGTGAATAAATGCTCCCTAATCTACTTTTATTGCCACTAAATATGTCTACAAATAATGAAAACATTTAAATACATATTCTTTTTGAATTAATTTGAGATTAATCACCAAATATTTATTCGAAAAGGTCAGAAACTGATTATTCTGTAACTCATCCTTTTATTGACTAATTATAGCTGCTCCTCAAACCCAAACTTTTCAGAACCATGGCAATTGGAAACAAAGTATTTGGCAGCAGCAGGAGCACATATAAATGGTTCTCCAATTTCTCACTTTTATTTTGATTATTGAATTATTCTTCAGATTTTTGAATATAATCAAACTGATCCTAACACATAAGAAGCAAAGTTGGCTTTCTAACACACAACTAATCCCTATTTCTGGGTCTCTTTCTATTCCTCATTATGTTAGAATAGTCAAAATGCTCTGGATCTGCAATACTTGAGAGAGAAATATCATCAGAAGTAGATTTAACAGCAGTGCCAGCCTATCATTTATTTGTGTCCTTTCCTCATTGGTATACATTTTTGGAAGCAAAAGACTATTTTTTCATGTTTCCTAGGTCACGAACAGACCAAACCCAACACACATAATTGACATAAGACGTATAAAAATGAAAAAGAAAATCTATATTTTTAAATGTTTGCATTAAGTCAAAATATTCAGTAGTTTTCTTCATATCAAGCAAATTCGTCAGAAGTCCTAACAGTGCTCATATATGGGAAACCTAGGAGCTATGGTAGACTTTTATTTCACAGTTTACCCTTTTTGCTGCCAACATCCTGGTAGTGCCCTGGTGTGTTCACTCTGTGCAGGAGGCACCTGGGCTCCTTCCTCTACGTGCCTCTCAGCTCCATGCCACTGTTGGCCTGATCTGACTTCAGAGATTCTTGCTTAGCCAATGCCAAATTGTCCTCAAGGGTGCAAGGGGTTCAGAGGAAGGGAGTGCAGGTCTTCTGCTCACCACCTCCAGCTCCATCCGTAAGGACTCCTATAAAAACAAACTTTTACGGATGCATAGGTGAGTGGCACATCCTCTGGCTTATTCTCGAAGTGTATCACTTTTTTAATGTGAAGAAGGGAATAGTTTCTCATTGCTTGCTGACTGAAAAATGAAATGTCCTCAACTAAAAGTCATCAGAGCAGTTTCTTTTCTTCAAAGAATAACCCAGAAAGAAGAGGATGAAAAAAAACCCATGTCTTTCACAAGTAAAAAGGATAAGAAGAGGAAATAAAGAGAATAAAAAGAAAATAATAACACTTATATGCAGTTAATAACCATAATAAAGTTAACATACAAAGAGAGAGAAATGTAACCCTTTGATCTTTTAATAGACAGACTTTGTTTTCAGTGCAATTTGAATATTGAAAAGATAATATCTACTAATTAGCCCTTTCTTTAGCATATTCATAAGAAGATCTAAGATTTCCATGCTAGGGAATATAATCCACCAAGATTCACATGCCTGATAACCTTCATTATGTTCTTTGATTGCCTTCTGTCCCCGAGCGATACTGAGGTGAAGTCTGTGCATTGCCCCACTACGTTTTGGAAAATATATCTAGCTAATGCAAAAGAAAACTTTTGGAGATGCTTTGAAAGGGAATATTCTGCCTCAGCATGGAAAGAAAGAAGATCTAAGACCAAGGTTGGTAAATGGAAATGCTATTGTTAGTAATAGCAGCAGAGTTTGCTTGTGCTGAGAATGAAATATTTTCCATTCCTCCGTTCATTCTGAATTCTCTTAACAAGGAGAAATGGTCTGCAAGAAAAGGATCCAGACCCCAAGAATAAGAATTGTTAAAGTATCTTCTTGTTATTTCTTCCTCTAAATAAACACATTAGAGGGCCAAAGTGGGCGTCTTTGAGAACTTGCCAAAAAAAAAAAAAAATAATAATGATGGCATGTATTACTGAGTGGAAAGTTTTCTCCGGTCTTTAAAGTACAGGACATTTTTACTTTCCCTTCATGTAGAAATGCATCCTTATTCATATCTTAAATATGTTTTGGAGAGTGATAATATCCAGGATTCCTTTCACTGTATGTATCCCACCTGAGCTATTTCTGCACTCAGGTACAGTTAGGCTTTCCTGGGTACAAGGCTTCTCCATCCTACCCCAACCAAGGGAGATTGGTCTCTTATCACTCCCTTGGTGCCAGGGGAGCAGATGCTGTACTCCTAGGCTAAGCTAAGTGAGATAGTCCCACAGATAGTAGGCGGAAAAATACATGCCTGCGATATAGATGCTGAAGCTTTACAAGGAGATAAAAGCAAGCAGAGTGGGCTTGTGTAGGCAAGTACATAGCATGCTCCAGATGGTGTTTTGCCTCTGTAGAACTGGCAGATTCTATTAAAGACTCATCTATACCCCTCACTGAAGAGCTTGAGCACTTTGCAATTGTGTAAATTGTGTAAAACCTACCAAGTACAATGCTAACAGGAGATAAAGTTGATGTCATGAAGGTCTTGTCTCAGCAAGACGGAATATGGCAGCCAGGTCAGCAGCGTGTGGAAGCGGGATCATCATCATGCTGCCATGCTGGGACACAGCTGAGCAGCCTCAGGGGAAGTGGTTAAGTGCACTAAGTGGCCACGAAGGCAGCTGCTCCAGGGACGAGCTGAGGTTCAAGACCCCTCCTTCTTCCCTTGTCAACATGCAGGACATTCTGGAGAAAATTCCCAGGGTTTCGAGTACAGACTTTCTGCTGAAATTATTCTACTAATGCCTACAATAAACCTTGTAATTTGTGCATTTGTAGAAAGAGCCTGGGGATTTTGTTTTGTTTTGTTTTCTTGTTTAAACAAAATTCCTTACTGAAAATCAGAAAGAAAGGGGTTTACGGAGGCAAATAAGAAAATATGTGCACAAGCAGACATACACATATGATGTGCGTTTTAAAGGACTTTTTGTTTCCCCAAACCCTAATATTCAGAAAATCTTATGTTTAACTTTATTCAGGTTTCAAATATGGGCAAGGGACTATGGGAAATACCAAATTAAATCCTTCTCCAAAATAAATCCCCCTATTTCTTTAAAGAGTTATGAAAATGTTAACTAACAGAAAACAATTATACTTTTGCCTTTATTATTAACATGTGAATAAAATTTTAGTTAGTGTGTTTTCAACTTTTTTTTTTAAGAGTCAACAGTAGAGATTTTTACTGCAATTTCTGGCAAATAAGGAACCAGTATGACTTAACTGCCTTACATACAGAGGCACAATGTGAAGAATACTCTTCCTGATGCAAAATTCCTAATGAGCTGCCTATAGGTTCTGACTGCCTCTCCAAATGTGACTGTGTAAAACACTGAGCTAACATTGTTTGCCTGGCTCATCCAAGTGGAAACAAAACAGAATGTAAAAAGTCTATGGCACAGTAATGTGGTTGTATCTGTCTTAGGGAGTGTATATTATGTACTGCTGCAAAGAGACTCTATACTTTTAAGAGAAAAAAGCAGAGATGACTACACTGCATAATAGCTGAGTTCTGAGGAGATATACTTCAAATTCAATTTATAAAAGCTTTGCAGCTCCAAAGGTGACAAAAAAGTTGAAAAGGATAAAAGAACAATATTTTAAATGGAAATGAAAGATGTCTTTGATAAAAATATGGGAATAACAGCAATTTCTCAAACATTATAATTCTATCCAAGTAAAGATATTTTAATTGTTATGTGTAATAATATATAGGCAGGTGCATATTAAATTGAAGGAAATAAATCCTAACCGTATCACCTCTGTTTGTGGTAACGAGAGAATAAATACAACACTTGTCTCAGTAGAGATAACATTTTTGTAAGGTTAAAGAACTGGAGAAGGGAGAAGAATAATGAAGTAAATTAATAATGAATAATGCAGTCAATTAATCAAACTTGAATATGCTGTCTATCTGTCTATGCTATGTTGTCTATCATCTTACATATTGTACTCTTCTGTAAGTTAAACAAAACAACAAAAAAGAAATAATACATAATATGTTATTAATGTTATTATTTGTTCAATAATATGTAACATGTTATGTAGAATCATTAGGCAATTTTTATGGTATTTGAGGATTGAAAGAACTATATAAGCATATATTTTATACCACTAGCATAAATTATAAGCACTATGTAAGTGCTTATGTAAGTTCTTTCTTCATATAACTAGGATGAAGGAAAAGTGATACGGCAGTACAGAAAAGGGGAATATAGGAATATAGAAATAAAAAAGAAAAAAGAGAAAAAAGGCGAAAAAGGCAAAACAAATGACAAGTGAAAAAAAGCTCAAAGTAGAATGTAAAGAAAAGATTCTCACATATAGGAGACATAACAAAGGAACTAAGGAAAAAAAGTAAAGTATGGGCAGAGCTGTCACTGTCTTGTCTGTACTCAGGTTTCTCCACTGAACTGAGGTGTTCTGATCAGAATCTTAAACTGGGATCCAGTTAGCCTTAAATTATCAGTTACTCACTGAAGTAACGCTTCTAAATAGAGCGCCTAAACTGGCTAATTCTGAGCACACAGGAGTAAATGCCTTTCCCAGAGGAAGAGCCAGTATGTCAAGGTCCATTTGAAATTTTAATTGAAACTTCGTGCTTGAGGAGGGGAACTACCTTCCCTTGTACACTCCTAAAGTAGCCTGGCAGGGAAGTGTCTACCTCCTAAAGGCTCAAGCCTTCAATTGAAAATTAAATAATGGGGTTACTCTTCTATTAAATTATTGAGTTAACACACTGTGTACATGTCATGTGCAAAGAGAGCATCATGATTTTCCTTGGTAATGGTGTCTCATTCCAGACATGGGTATCAGACCTTCAGTTTAGAGATTTTGCAACTGTACATATACATGAGCAAAAAGAGAGAGAAATAATCAGTAACTCAGCAGCAGAGACATAATTGTGGCAGGCCCAGGTACAAGTCCATACTTGATCTCAGATGAAAATCCCTGGATGAGAACATACACTTGAAAAAGTCTTTTATGTACCCTATGGGAGTCTTCTAACTTGCATGCAAGCCCATGGGCAGTTCTGGAGCCATAACCCTGCTTTCTCTTGCGGTATATGTTAAAACAAAGCTAACTGAAACTAACTAACAAAGCTAACTCATTTCCATTTTAATACAAGGTACAAACAATTTTTGCACTTTGAAATGAAGAGCTTTATTCTTTTCAAAAGTCTTCTTTTCACAAATACATTATTGTGTTTTTTTTTTTCCTTGTTCTTTTTTTTAAATACAGGAAAATGCAACCAGGCAACTCGAGTGGTTTTGGTCTGAGTGGTTTTGTTGTCACTGCATGAAGGTCAAGATGAGATAAGATAGTATTAGGATGTCATTAAAGTTTTCTGAGTTGTAGTCCTTATAGACCTCAGTGAAATACTGTAGCTCAGAAAAAACAATAGCTACAGAGGTACTGCACCTGCTATATTCATCTAAAAGAGAAAGATGTGGCAGAAGTTCACTATTTGCCTGTTAATAAGCTGAATTGCTACAGTTAAATATGCAGAAAGAGGAGATCTTTGACCATAAAACAAGAAAATCTGCATGAACTCAGAACTGTCACTGAAGGGATATAGAGAATAAGTGTGTGAACCAGCACAGCAACCACTGTGATTTTCCAGATCAAAACACAGAGCTTATACAAGGAATACCCTTCTACTCAAAGCAAAACAGAGCACAAGCAACTGTGCTTTCATGGGTTTCCTCATTTCTAAATAATTACTTCTTTTCTTAAATTGATTTATCTTGCTATGGACTCATGTTGGCAAGGCCTTATTAAATCCTTGTGTGTTAGCTAAATCTCCACAGACAGCAGAGCTGCTTCTGTTTGACTGTTTCTGCAGCATGCTCCCATAAAAAGAATGCATGAGATTGTTAATGTGACAGTCCTTTGAGGCAAAGTCTATTTCATCAGTCAAGAAGAAATCATTGTGGAATACTACTAGAAGAGATGAATATATTTTAATTTTACGAGACTTCCATTATGAAAGGAATTTGAATAATTTAATTTAAAAGCATGCTCTCAAGTGATTTTTTAAATAGTTTTTAATTTTATTTTTTACCCTTTATTTTTGATTGTGCCCTATGAGAAGCCTGAAAACATTTTTTCGCTACATACTTTTTTTTCTTTTTTCCCATATGACAAATTTTATTTCTTTTCCTCCTGTGGTTCCAAAGCAGTTGAAGTGATTATGATGACTTTTATTTAATCATAATATCTCAAATGTACATGCATCACACCTTATATTGCCAAAATACTTTTGCTCTGAGAGCAGGCAAAATAAAAGCACTATTCCAATGCTAGTTGGTTGCCATGACTCCTACAGAAGAATAGTGAAAACAGTGTTTACATGAATCTAGTGCATTGCTTCAGCTCAGAGCAGATGAAGAAGATAGGTGCTTGCCTCCCTTGCAGCTTTCTGAAAATGTCATGTTTATTTTCTTCAGCTTCATGGGACAGAAGTAGCAGGATTTCTGGCCGTAGTATAGAATCAGCACATGTTCAGCGAGGAGCAGATAATGTGATATCATTGTGTTTTTCTTGTCACTTGGACTCAAATATCACTCTGAGTCATCCAGGGGTCCATGCTCCGCAATGGTGAACACTGAATAAATGGAGATTATTTGCCCCACTTCAATCTCTTGAGGAATCTGTGCAACATGTTCTGAGACACTGATTTCAACATGTTTTTGTTTGTTAGAGGTTTTGTATTTCGTGTCAGATCTGCTCTTTGATCTGCTCACAGTTGTAGGTCAGGAAAACCACACACTTGCCAGCACAGATGGTAAGACAGTGAACCAAGGTGCTGGAATAAGATGGGACTCTCTTTTAGAGAAATTCCCAGTGATAGATTCAGGCACCATAACAAATAAAAATGGAAATCTTTTCATTATACAAAGCTATTTGGCAGTGTCTTGATGAGTAAGTAGCATGAGCAAACCTTCACTAAAGCTACTATATTAGTAACACTCAGGTCTCTTATCTGAATTTTGAATTTCCAGATCAAGGTCTCCAAGAGTTTCCAAATAAAGAAGTCTTGAGCTGAGGACAGGTATTCAGTTTCCATCTTTTTTTTTGATGTCATCTTGCTATAAAATCCTTTCCATGTTCAACTGTGTCTCTTCTGTTGAGTCCCAGTGAACACTGTGAAGGACTTCTTGAAGGGTGTTGACAGCCCATCAGAGAAGGCTGTATTGAAAGAGATTTCCAAGAGAGGCTAAACAATCTGAGTGGATGAAAGCCAAGAACTTGATAATGTAACTTCTGATTACTACTGTCTAGCTCAATTAGTTTAGCTGCTTATGGAACAAGTTGTTTAATGTCTTCTACTGACAGCAAAAGGTAGTCTTGACAGACAGAGGGTAATATAATTCCAGCCACATTATTACTACCCTAGGCACATCCACTAATTGGCATCAAGAAGTTAGTAAAAAGGAAATTATTCCTGCAATCCTGAAGGTTCCCTCTTGTGCATAGAATGCTTCTTAGTCCCGTGAGTACTCGAAATGGTCATCATAGCCAATTGCTGCCTGAATTTGCACAGGGAATATTCATTAAATTTTGTCTTCTACAAAACTCTGTAAAGTCAGAGATCTGAACAATGAGTTGGATTCTGGAAGATTCATGTCATTCAACAATAACTAGAAAACACTTTAACATTTTAAAACAGATCTGTCTTGAAATATCTTTCCCCACAGAGCTCACAAGTATGTACAACCCTAATTTTTGTCAAGATGGATATTATTATTTTATTGCAAAGACAGATAAGACAACTCCTTAATTATTTTAATTCATTCAATAGATCTCACACTATTAGAACCATTAGAGTAATAATAAATAGTATAGTAGTTCTAACATTATTTCTAATATACTTCTTATATGGGGACCCAGTAGCACAAGGCTGCCACTTTTTAAATGTTTGGACAGAGGAGAATTTGTAGTTTGAAATTATTTCTGTATCTACTTACTTTGATTTAATAATTTTATATACTTATGCCATGTGACAAAGGATGACATGTAGATATATTAATCTATAGTCTGTCCCAAGTCTCTTATTTATTCAGTTTTATCATTAATGTCTGAAACCTGCATAAATTCTTCTTACAGTATAAATCTTCAAGATTCGGTAATATCCCTCTAAAATTGCTTCTGATCTTTAAATGTTTTTAGCTAATGTGTGTTTTTCACTCATGGTCAAATATTTAGTGTTAAACTTTGGCAATCTTTTTTATTATATCAAATTTTTTAAAAATATTTCATTAAAATGAAAATTTTACAGGATTTATGTACTGCAGAATTCCTTTTTCCACCATCCATAGGTCTAAGGATAATGATTTATACTCAGATCGATGCACATGGCTTTGCTTTGAGAATCTTGTAACCTTGATTCCACTGCCTCGTTTATGCTCTCAGTAATAGAACTTTGTACCAAAAGAAAAATTATGCTGTGGATATGCCTCAAAGGTAGGCGGAGAGATTGTAATAGAGGGAGGTAACAGAGAGATGTAACACCAAAACCCTGCAAGCCCCACAAGCCAAGGTCTTTATCAGAGAACTTCACATCTGGAAGAGAAGAAGAAAGTAAATCTTGTGTTAAGCAGCTCCACTGGCTTCTTACAAATGAGAGCTCATATTGCTCTAAGGAGTAAGACTCCAGTTGTTCCCTCATCTATGCTATCTGATTTTTTTGTCTCCGCCTGCTTTCCACTTCTTTCCACCTCTCTGAATGGATCTCATGAATATACTTCGTAGTTCCATAGTGCATGCTTTGTTTGCAAATTTTCTCTCTTGTGTTAAGTACTTGTTGGATAAATGCTTTAAATTGAAATCTCCTCATAACAGAAACAAGCAAAAGGCAGTGCAGTGGTATTGAAGTGGTTTTGGTACAAAGCCAGTGAAAGCTTGGCAAGCTTAAATTAGAATCTGAAATAAAAAAGGAGAAAAAGTGAGGATTATCAGGCAAAATGGAATTACTTCTGGCAATACTGTTTCTCATGGTTTCTGCAACTGACCTCTGATTTTTCATGACTTTACACACACTTCACTGTAGACTTATAAGTTACAGCCACAATAGCAACTCTAGTTTAATATCTTAGTTCTTCCCATGCACAGCTTCGCCATTCTGGAGCATTGCTTTTCATTTTGAAAAGAAGAAGAAACACTATAAGGAAGAGCAAAAATATATCTACTTCCTCCTACTCTATCTCCTTTTACTTTATATTTGTCCAGTTCCTTTTCTTTCTTATTTTCCATTTATGTCCCTTCGAGCCTCTGGAAATGCCCCTTCCAACAGAAATAGAAGAGTCAGAAGAACAAAACTCAGATGTCTTATGCCACCACTGTTGTGTAAAGAGTATGCAGGAGGATAAAGGACTCCTCCTTCCTGGGAAATGAATTTATTGAAAGAAGACTCTTCCTGAAATGAACTTTTCCTTTACTTAAGACAGAAAAAAAACAACCAACCAACCAAACAAAAAAACTTTTAATACATAAAGCTGCCAGCTCTCCAGATGAAGTTTATGGAGCCCAGAATCAAAAGGTTTTAAGGAGAGATAGAGGACATTTTTATTGTTGGAATTATTCCTCTCACTGAAATAAGCCATCTCTTTCTTGACTGGATAAACTGTGGCACTTACAAATACGCAGAAATTCCACTGAAGTCATTTTCCCACATGTAATTTAACATCATGTTCCTGAGTTCCCCAACATAACTCTGCTACGTTACTTTCCAAATAGGATGGAGTCCTGTGAAATCTCTGCTTTTTGCACCACTAATCTTGCCTCATGACTCAGAACTCAAAGTCCTAAATAATGTTGACAATACTCTGCAGTCTTTTTCAGTCTCATCTATGTCTTTCCTCTAATGAAACATGTTATACCCTTTCAGGAGAGATCCTACAATTATTATTTGCTGCTAAGCCTTCACTCCATGCTTTCTGATATTGCACGTCAGTCTTATGATTTGTATCATATAAAAGGATTTAGCAACTCAGAGTTTGCACATATTATATGACCTGTATGTGATAAATAGCATGACACTCATGGAATTAATTTTAAGTATCCACAGAATATTTGTCATGTACCAAGCTTCTCTGTGAAGGACTAAGGAATTCATGGCTGGGTCTACATGTGAAATGTCAGATGCCTGAGCTCCTCCAGTTGACAGAGACCTGAGTCACGATTAAACAGTCTAAACATAGACTCCTCAGGACACCTGAGACATCTAAAGGCAACCAAGATACCTGGAGAAGTTTGGCAGATATGACGTGCAAAGGAAGCTTGTAACTTTGGGAGTAGCACCTGGAAGCTTAGCAAGATTACACTGATTACAGTGAAGTGACTTCAGTAAGAGCATAGGGATTTATATATGGACACTTACATATAAATCCTGACATGTCTTACAAACTGATTCCCATCCAAGTCCACCCCGGGCTGTTCTAAGTCATTCATTTGCACAGAAGCATTTGGCATCATTTTGGAAGGCTGATCTACAGCCGCTGTTGAAGCACAGCATGTGCTCTGCTGGTCCAATGTCCTCGCTGTCAGCCCTTGGCAGCTGTCTCAGGTGTACTCTATATCCTGTGTCTGATACCTATGTGTAACACTAGTGTCAAGGCTTTTGTGTATGTGAGTGGTAGTGTTTATGTGCCATATGAGTAAACAGCACCGTTGTAACACTGGTATGAAACACAAGGACATTCAATGCTCTGCTAAACCTAGATGGAGAGGATGCTAATGCTAAACTTTAGGTATGTTAGTCATACAAATTAAATTTACAATCACTGTGCATATGGTGTTGTACATTATAGTGCAAAACTGCTCTTCTGATAAATATGTTGAAAAGGTAATTATATGCTGTAAATTTTCTATGTAGCTGTGATCTGTGGACCCAAGTGAAAAAGAAAGAACCTTCCTGTGCTCCTATTCAGGCATGCTGGGGGTAGCTACTCAGCTATTTTTTGAGATGAGCCATAAAGGAAATAAAATCACGGAAGATATATGCTCTCACTCACACAAGTGCCATTCATCTGGGAGTGAATCAGGCCTTATTTTCTCTTCCTAATTCAAGAAAGTTTTCGTTTCTATCTTCTTTTTTTGTACCTCTGATTATGTAAAGAAGCACCTGTGTAAACAGCAATCAGCATCAGAAGTGAGTTTCTCAGCATATGTAGCATGTTAAAGAGCAGCAGAGATTTTTAAAGGCATATCCTACAGGAGGAAATCTGCTGTTGTTGTATCTTCAGTTCTTCAGTGATATTAAAACACTCTTCATTTCTCTCTAAAAGCCCATTGAAATAAATTTCTTTTCCCCTCTTTTTTTCTTTTTTTTTTTTTAATAGAGTGAATAAGTCTGTAAAAACATTAATTTTTTGCACTAGCTGGCAAGATGCTTATAAAGAAGTCTAAATATCTATTGACTCTGTGCTCTCAGAAAAGCGAATGGTATATTATTGAATTGCACTATAAAAGCCATTTCTGTTATGAAAAAAACTCTTTGTATATGCATAAATAATTTAAATTAGTAGTTGCCATTTAGAATGATGAATGTTCATGTATTCATTAGTATTAAAGCTGGACAAAGTGTAAATATCTATTTGGTTCCATAAAACACAGGATCAAATGGTATCTATTAAGATAAATAATCCAACACATTTTTTAGATCTTTTAGATCATGGAAGAAATTCAGGCCTATGAACTTAAAGTGAATAGACACTTACAAACAGGAACTAGAGAAAATCTTGAAAGAACCTAAGGAAGAAAAGCATCATTCAAAAGAGATTGAACCTCATATCCATTAAAGACAGATTCAGTTAACTCAACTTTGTCTAAGTTAAGATAAATGCTAAGGTAAATGTCTGAATTACTGTCTGGAGATGCTTGC
This sequence comes from Rhynchotus rufescens, assembly GCA_032273925.1. Lineage (NCBI taxonomy): Eukaryota > Metazoa > Chordata > Aves > Tinamiformes > Tinamidae > Rhynchotus > Rhynchotus rufescens. The sequence continues at coordinate 11,995 of JAVCKT010033860.1, forward strand.
TTGCAGACACCTTGCTTTATTGCCTGCACTGACTTTGTAAGACAATCTGTCTGTAAAGGGCCTCAGGGATCCTCAATATCTAAGGGATGTGAAAAGTGAACTACACCCACCAGGGCCATTTATGCTATTTTACGCATAAGCAAAAGAATCAACTTTCCCGTGATGCACGGCAATATCCATAGAGAGAATAGATCTAGTTCTAAAAGGTATTAGACACACTATCCAGGGAGCATCACATCCACTTTTTGTGTGAAATCAGCATCACTGACATTGTTCCATATATTCTGGGAAGATTTGATACCTTTAGAACTTCATAAGCACATCTGTACTCACTGGGAGGTTGTCAAGCTTGTCATATAGCAAGGGACACTTGTTTCCATAATTCACTTTAGAAGAAAACAGCACCTTGGCTTTTAGAAAACATGGGTAACTACACACATCATTCAGCTAATTTGCTCTATGCATTGTATTGACTCTGTATCTTCAGCATGCCAGCTTAATTTGATGAAGGATAAATACTGTAATTAATTAGTGACTGCTTCTATCCATAAAGTTAAATAATTGGATTCAGATCTCCAGCAACCTCAATGCTTTTGAAGGACCTATGTTGAATTTAAATGCTAATGTACTGTTTAAACTCCATCATTCAGGGTTGTCTGAATCCATCCAAGACTTGAAGTGTGCCAGTGGCTCCATTTTGTATGAAATTGTATGTTCTCATGTGTGGTTAGAGGTATCTCAGGTCAAACACCTCTCAGAGATGTACATTTGAACATGCATGTTGAAATACTGAAGTTTTGAATGTTTTCTCTATACCTTCATATTTTTGGCTTCATCAAAAAAAAAGTGACCTCACCAACTGTGTTGGTTGTTTACTGTTGCAAAAGTAACAATCAATGAGGTGAATTTCCTGTAATTCTCTCCTAGACCTAAGCACCAATTCCTCATTTCATTGAAATTGATGTATTTTCACAGGAAAAAAAAAAAGTTTAGGCTTAGACAAAGCAACACTTTATAGTAAAATAAAATAAAATAAAATAAAATAAAATAAAATAAAATAAAATAAAAGTTTTGTTGAAAAATCTCAATTTAATAGTAATGTTGTATAAACTACATGCCAAATGCTTGCCACAGGAGAAATTACATTTCTGTATATTCTCCAATTATTTTCTCAATGAATCTTAAGTATCTTGGAAATTGAATTTCTAATAGTTGTCTTTGAGATAGCTCCTGTCTTGCAGATCTCACTGATTTACTATTCTTCATTCTAAAATTTATCTTTTCTTAATTTCATCCCATTACATAATTTGTAACCATTATGTAGGTTCACAGTTAATGGTTAGAATGTCAATGTAATATCATGCTGATAAGATTGACAGTATCAGGGCACATTACTCCTTTTGAATGTCTTCCTCTGCCCTTTGTGAAAATTAATTTATGGATGATTGGGGATGTCAGGCATTGCAGCAACAACAGCACACAGCTACATCATGTTCTTACTGCTGGCTGGCTTGGCTTATTAAAGCTTTTTAAAAACTTGGCATCAACCTGCACTGGAGCTGTGCATTGCTCTGCTGTAGCAAAACAATCTTTCTGTCAGTTCTGCTGATTTTAAAATAAGACTGGTCTGATCAGACCTTTCACGTATGGAGGTGCACATCTGGTTCTGTAGCTTTCATATGTATCCAGATATATGTCCAGTGGGGCTTCATGAGGTGGAAAGGAAAATGTTATCTCATGAAAAAAATATCTTCTGAGGTGAAATATATCAGCTAGTAATAACAGCTCTGTAGAAACAGCAGAGGTAAAACATGCTACAAAGATTTTTGGTGTATTAGCATTTAAGCTTTGCAGCGCTAAAATACTATGTATGTCCTTTAAAAAGAATAAAAGCAAAAAAAATAATTAAATTACCTCATTTGTGAAACCTTTAAGGTGAATTTGCTGTGCAACCATAAAAGGAGCTCTACTGGTATTCTTTCTAATGCCTTTCCACTCTGCAAGGAAGACAGATGATGCTGAATCTGCTCCCTGCTGCATTAATTGCAGACTTATGATTTAAGCACAGTAGCTTTATCTTTTACTGTTGTGGTCACAGTGTAGGCTGAGATGATTTTCAGAGGGAATACTTTTATGAGTGTATGTATGTTTACGGGCACAATGTTTATAGTAAGGATGTCAAGGTTTTTTCTTTTACATCTTAATTTACTAATATTTCAGCTTTAGTGAACATATTATGAATACACAAGATTGGAATCTTTATTCATCACTTGAGACCATTTTTCATAATACTGAGTGAAGGTAAAAAGGATATAAAGGCAAAAGAATACTAAACACAGACAAAAGAAATGAACTTAGTTTTTTGATCAGGAGGATCTACTGTT